>JAPKLW010001882.1:43391-140395 GCA_026898455.1 Plectranthus barbatus | reverse complement strand
TGTCTCTGTCAATATGATTGTTAATTGACAAGGCTGGCTTAGCTCTAGCTATTATTATTACTATTGCTTATTGTAATCCAAAATATAATTTCTTCTTTTCAAAGATTGAGTAATATTAAAACCAACTATTTTAAATCTGTTCGACTACAAGAGAGCAGAATTTGTATGATAATCTCAATCTACGAGAATTAAAACAACAAATATATGAAAATTAAAATCAAACAATCGTCCAAGATTCAATCGCGACCATCTTCTTTCTCTTCACTCTCTACATAGTCAAGATCATAATCATCATGTGTTGGCTTACACCTTCCAATCTCATACACCATCGCAGAGGAGTACATATCATTCTGGTCATCCATTGTTTTTTTAAATCAAGAGATTGCTCGTTAATGTTACTCTTCCCTTTCGAACTTTGTTTCTTCACCAGCAGCATGTCAAAGTTGGAGATTCTTGATTTCCTCATCTGTCTCGACCTTCTATTGATCGAATTTTTCTTCTTGGACGACTATGTTTCGCTCTCTAGCCACCAAATACTGTGCTTTTTTAAGGATTCTCCCATTTTTTATGCAGTTACCCTGTCGAACCTGGGGTTTTCTCTATTCTCTTGCTTCGAAAAGTTTTCTTTCGTATAAGTTCACCGGGTGAGATCTCATGTGTCTCCTGCTCTTCCATTAACCAAAGTTTTTGAAGCGAAGCTTGCATCTGTGTTTCATCTCCATCGTTCAGACAGAAAAAAAAAAAAAAGAAAAAAAAAAGGAGAACGATAAAGAAAAAACAAGTTTTAATCGGTGAGCGTGTTTGTGTGTGTTCAGAAGGTTGGAGATGCTTTTGCTTCCTGATTCATGAACTTGATCTAATTTAAATTAGGATATAATTATCGAAGGAAAAAAATCCCAAGTCTATTTATTTGTATGTGATTTTGGAGGTTTTGATTTTTTATTTTATGTAAATGAAGATGAAATTATATTTTAAGTTTGATTTTTATTATTTTAATTAAACTTTCAAATTGGGAGTTATAAGGCTCTAACATTATAAAATTATATTATAATTAAAAATTTTATTTTTTAAAGGAGTTACATTTAGCAAAAATATGGCTGTATTTAGAATCACCCATAAAAAAAATGTGATACGAAAAAGTTGAAGTTAAGATAGGGCAAAAAAAATAAAAAATTCAGCTACCCCCAATTTTTTTTTCCTTTTGTCAAATATATTATTATTATTATATATTTTTACACATTATTTATATATATTTTTATATAATGTACACCTAATTTATTTTATTCATAAATTGTACTCTCTATTCTAAATTTCTATATCCGCCCGTGATACTTCATATCGTGCATACGTTTTCTTTCGATATAAACATGTAATGATATGATCTGAATAAAACAATCAGCTGATTATTTTGTTGATGATAATGCAGGGAGTGTGGTGAAGGCTATGCAAAGAAGGACTGCTGCGAGAAGAAATGCAGCGACAATTATTCATTGTATGACCCAACTGGTAATTGCGATACATATCCTGGATATGCTGGTCGTGTTTGCCTCGGTCAACACGATTGTTAGACAATAAATAACAATGACCACAAAATTTGTGATCTCTACCACATCAGCAATTTTTTCAAATTTAAAAAAAAAAAAAAAATCTCTCCTAAACTAAAATTTTCTCTCTCCTAGACCAAAGGTCCACCAACACTATTTCAACCTTCAAATGTTTGGGGTCCTACTATTATTTTTGCTAATTCTTTAATGATAGACTAATAATTTATTGACATTTGTCTTCATTTTATTAGTCAATTAATTTTGCACTAGAATAATATTCAAATTAATATATTAAAATTCATAATTTTTTAATAGAAACTAATCTTGATATATTTATTTTTTATTTTTGAATATATATATATATATATGTGTGTGTTTTTTTTTAAATATACACTTAGTTATATTATCAATATCATTTTTTGCATAATATTTTCCCTTGATAATTCTAATATTTTATTATTTTACTAGTCACTTTATAAGTTATTTATTTTTCTAATTTAATTACAAATTATTTTTTATTTTAAAAATAAAATCAAATAAAAAGAATTATATAAAATGGTGTGGTTATCTGGTTGCTGATAAACTTTGCAAAAAATGATATGGTTTGGTTGGATGATGTGAATGAAAGAGAAATTAATAAAATATTAAAATGGTTGAGTGGTTGGGTGGTTACCTGGTTGCTGAGGTATGACACCCTTTCGTGCCGGATATAATACAATATACGACACCCTTTCGTGCCGAACGGGTGTAATTCTAATCACAAAAATAATGAGACAAAATGTTCAATTATATTTTAAACAATGCACATTTTTCTAAAATCTAACCCAAACTATTCATATATTTATATAAATACATAAATCATTTAAAACTATGCAAATATATCTCAAATTATTTTTTTCTAATCAACAGAAATTTGATTGTATTATCAAAAATTGAAGTCAGCAAATTAGATTTTTGGACTTAAATGATCTATGATAGTTCATTGTGTCTGACTTGAAAATCTGACAATACAATCAACTTTCTATCGATCGGAAGAAATAATTTGGTTATTTATTTAAATATTTGAATAGCTTGGATTAAATTTGAAAAAAAACACACTTTGGAATAATCTTTTGCTATTCTGATAACAATTTGTGAGATAGAGACGGTGTTAATGACTTCATTTTCATGAAAAACTAAGCACTAATTTGCCATTAATTTGTGGATTAGCTCCATATTTATTGAACTATTATCATACAATATTAATAAAACTACCTTGATTTTGCAAGATTAGTGTGTAGTATTTATTGGTAGTCTCTATATTCTTGTGTAGCTGCAATCAACCTTAAATACTCCATTAATGCACAGATATTGGTTTTCATTGACCTGAGAAGAATGATTGGCTTTATGTCCAAGTATATATATCCAGCATGCCCCCATGAAACAAGAATGCACACCATCTGTTCGACAAAATGGCCTCCAGTCTCCCACTCTCTCTCTTCGTCATCGCCCTCCTCTTCACTTCAGGTAACGTTTACAGACAACAATATATCATCTCAGTAAAACAGAATCAGACTCTTATATTATGAGATATTTGGTGCACATGCAGGGTTGTGTGAGATAACGACAACGGGTGAAGGTGAAGGGACCGGGGCAATGAAGGCGCAGAGGTGCACGGAAGCAATCGGTACTTGCAACGCAGAAAACTGCGATGAGAGTTGCTGCAAGCAGAAATGCAACTTCAGATACGTTGGCCGGAATCCAAATGGTTTCTGTTACAGAGACATCAGTCCTGCTCTTGTTTGCCTCTGTCAGTATAATTGCTTATAGTAATCCAAAAATACAAGCTGTAGTAGAGCTCATGTGTTTCTTCTTTTCAGAAATGATTGAATAATAAAATCAACTATTAATTCTATATTCTACAAGATAGCAGAATTTGTATGATACGTGCATACCTGACAAACTACAAATGAATCGAAAAGCTTTGGTTGTGTATGTCTTTACATTTGATGAAGTTGGCAATGTAGGAATGTAGCGTTTCCAGTCGGGGAAGTGATCCGTGCAGCAAAGCTAGTAATAGAGACACTGCTGGTGAATTCATTCCACCCGGTTGGTGCAGGTCAGGATTGCAGATTTCAGCTCTTCTTTGCTCAGGGAAGTTTGCACGATTACCTGCACGAGTCATGTTTCGCGAAGTAAAGTAAATATCGAGATATATTTCCAGAAATAACGTTTCTCTTGGGGCCCAAGATAAAGTCTTGCTCCTAATGATCGATACTGAAACAAGAAGTCTAACCTCTTGCACTCTGTTTCCAGCTCGAGCAAGCAATTTGTACTGATTTTCGAACATAGAGGACATATAAACCTGCATAAACCCATATTCGAAAGGATCAGATTCCAACAGAAGTAGCCAATGAACCACAAGAAAACCAATAATTTCAAATTTATAACCAGTTTACTTCACCTGAAAGGTAGGTGCCAAGCCCGGGCTCAAAAAGTACCGCCCTTTTGACACGGATTGGATCCCGTCAAACTGCTCTAATTCTTTTATCAGCGACTCAACATCAGCCCACTACATAGTTAGACAATAATGAACATTATGGGGTGAATATGCGGTGACAGTTGGAGATTGATACTTATAGTACAGAAAATGTTCTAATATAACCTCATCATCTGCCTGAGCTGCTTCAAGTCTACCATCCAAGGAATTATTATCACCAACAACAGCCTCCAGGGTCTCTAACAAGGGATCCGGCTGCCATGAGAAAAGATAAGTTCGTTATAAGGTAAGAACTTATTTGAACAGCATACTAACATTGAGCATGTATATAGTTACCATTATTTCCTTTAATGACAAAAATATACGTTCTAGTAAAAAGTCCAATTGATGGACTTTGGCATCAACAATCTGCACCCAAAGAACTAGCTCAGCCTCAGGTAAAAGTATGAGCATGAGCGGTATAGATTTTGAGTATAATACACATGATGTACCTGGCCAACTTTGAAGTATGATGCAGGATCCAGGGTTGCATCCCAGGAGACTTCTGTTTGATGAATAAGGGCAGGAACCCCTTCAACCTAGGTAAATAGCCACAAGTTATGAAGATAAACATGAGTCTTCATCTGTTTCAGAAGATAATTATTTTGAAACTCCAAATCTCAAACCTTCACATATTATGACCTCCTTCAGAAGATTATGGGTGTTTCCAAACCAAAGTGTAATGATCCTGGTGTAGTTACTACAGTAATTTTGTTTGGTTTTTTAATAGTTAACAAATTTTGTTTCTTGGTTTTCAGTTCAATTCTATATGAAAGAAACCATATTCACTCAATAAATTGATTTACAGTTTAAAGTTTGATGTACGTGGCTTTAATATGGCTGCAACTAAATTGCCTAATGAATTAACGATGATGCTATCTGATTAGTGATTTCTTGTGGATTTAGTGATTGATGATTTACCTCAACAAAGATGCCAAAGTATGTAATCTTTTTAATGCAACACTTGACTACATCTCCAACACTCAGCCGTGCCTGCAATACAGAATGTATATTAGTTTTAAAACAATGAGTTGGATATTGCATAGAGCAGACATACATAATCTATTGGAATTAAGAATTCCTGGGCATTAGAGGCACCCTTACGGCTATCAAAGTGCCGCTTTTCCAAGTACCCTTTTTTACACATCAAACACTTCTAGGCTGCAGCTCACTCCATTGTTAAAGCAGCTATGATTTTTTTGGGGTTTTTTCAGTTAGTTTTCTTTCAGCACAGGAACCAATACTTATTTCCACATAGAAGTTCCCATCAAAGAACATATTCCAAAACAGAGTAGTTGGGGTCTTCAAATTGTGAGGTAAAAGTTAAACTCTGGTTCAGAAAGCATTTTACACGCACATCTATGCTGTAAAACTGGAATATAAATAAAAAATATCAACTTTTTCAAAATCAGAGAAAAGATGAAGGTAATAGAAAAATGAGGTTAAGAATCTTAATTGCCATTTCATGAGATTCATAATGAGTTCATAGTTTCTTCCCAAATCAGAGTTGCAATTAGAAAAATAAATAAATAATTCATGCCATTTATTTAAGACATGCCAGACATGGCCAGTCCCACCGTGTTAGCCATGCGGCAATTTTCCTGGCATAAACAATCAAACAAAGGTTTCTATGGAAAAGGTTGAACAGCAAAATAATTATCAGGAGAAGGTGCCTCTTTATGCCCAGTTAGCAAGTCATATGACGGAGCATTAGTTAACTGGATCAAGGCTTTATATCAGTTTCACCTCATTAATTCAATACGAAATAGCCACAAGAGGAAGTGTTTAGACATAACATATGATGGACTGTATTAAAGTTTTTATCAGCTTCATAAAACAAAAGAAAAAAAATAAACAAAATCATTAGGAGACCCTTTAAAACTTATTTGATTGGTTTCAATTTAGAGATAGTTTTGCTGAACCAATTAAAGCTATTTTACGATCTTCAGACTTAATCTCTGGATCAGCACATCTGGTGATTTAATTCAAGACAAAGTTCATCATAAATTAGATATTCATATCCACATACTTCATATCTGAGTGATTTAGAGTATTATCTAAATGAGTCAGTCTTAAGGATCTAAAGTAGCTGAAACAAGAATTCTTACCATGAGACTTCTCTTCTTTTCAACCAATTCTTCCTTCTCTTTTGGTTTTATGGAAAATATTAGCCTCCGAGAATTTCTGTCAGCCAATACCACGCCCACATTGATTCTCTGCAAGTGCAGGGTCATTAGATAAAAAGTAAAAGAAATGAAAGGTGAACGTACGTAGCTCCAATCTAGAATCCAACCTGACCAACAAAAGATGATAAGAATTTAAGTTTCTCTTGGTCATAAATCATCAGAAGATCCTCCAGTTTCATATCTGATGTTACTGTCCCATCATTCTTAGTACCAATTTCCGGATTTATCACTGACTCAGAGGTGTCCATCAAGCTTGTGGCTTCATGCTTTCCAATTATGCCTAGGTTTTGTCTGTATAGGGATGGATCTAGACCCTTTCTTCTCAGCCATGACTCAAAAGCTAAGAATTTCCACCTCGCAGCAAGATTCCGATAGGGAAGAAAGCCAATCAAGGAACCAAATGATGCCTGTAACGAAACTGGAGAAATGAACTACAAATATCAGAAATATAAATATCAACCAGATTAGGAAAACAAGTTAACCCACAACAAATCCTCTAATATTAACGCTAATCAATTCCACTTCTTCTCTTTCTCTGGTCTTAACCAGCTCTTCCGCCTTCGCCCAGTCGTCATCCTCCCGTTCCTAGATGAGCAACCAACGATCAGATGCCAAAACATAAAATTATTCACATTGAGTAATGAACCAAATATGGTAAGCCAACCTTAATAGGTGAAGTTGTGAGGAATTTCTCCAGCTCTATGGGATTACCAAATATTTCAGGATTCATAGGAACCACCTTCTCTCTAATTATTGGATCTGCTGGTTTAACAGGGCGATCCAATCTGTATCATAGTATAATAGTCAAAAAGAGCACTAACATAAAGTGAAGCATTTAAAAGATGTAACACTTGGAGACATAGACAGACTGAATTACCTTTTTGGTTTGCCTTTAAGCATCGTTTCCATAGACACTGCAGAGGTACTTCTAGAAAGTTCATCAGAAGTGAATGTTCTCTCACCAGACAACTTATCAGCCTGCAATTCTTGAAAAAGAAGAAAGATATTTAATAAACCGACATATAAAACTTCAATATACTAAGTAGAAATCAACGAAAAGCTAATCAAATTACCTTCTCCCATCCCCTCATCTGATTTAGATTCTTGTTGCCCAGTTCCTTGCAGCTGGTTGTAATTTATGTCAGTGGAAACATCTTCCTTAGTCTCAGAGATAACATCACTGGAGCTGAGGTCAGTATACTCCTTTGGTGATTCATACTCTGCTTCTGTATTTGAACTGAGCTTTATCAGCTCTGGCTTTTGCAGAAGAGGTGCAGAACTCACATAACTTGGAATCCCATCTTCGATTTCGTCACCCATTTGAGCTTCACCATCAGTATAATCTGAACGGCTGTTCTCTTCCCTATGTTCTGATTCAGCTGTCATTGGTTCAGGCTTCCTCAACAATGTAAAATCAGTAAATCTTTCTTTCTGCGGCTCTTTTCCCATTCTCAGTGATACATTTGGCCTCATTCCAAACCTCGTAGATTTTCCATTCCCACCATCATCCTCATTAAATGATCTCGGTTTTCGCAAGATAACATCAGGAACACTGCTTTTAGTTTCTTCTGAAGGTTTTTTCATTGGTTGGATAGAACTTTTAGCATTTGTTTCCACAGGTTTATCAGTTGTTTCAAACTTGATTCCTCCCTTCGGTACAGGTCGAACCAAATTTAGCCCTTGAATGGATTTTGCTGACTTTTTCTGACCAGGCAAATCAAAAGGGACCTCTTCTATGCCTTTGTCGAATGCTCTCCCCTTCTTTCTATCTATTTGCTTCTCAATTTCCAAATAAGACACATCTGGATTTGATTTTCTGCCCATTATCTGAAAAACAAAGTCCATAATGCAACCTTCTTCAGGACAATGCAGAAACACTCCAAAATATATTTCAAGATTAATAGAGAAAGAAAGCTCAATTAGAAAGACAACAGACTATATAGAATTAAAACAAGTACTGTATTATAAAATCTTGTTTAACTTTAACCTCGAAAGTCCATAAAGCTAGTTAGATGCAACTTATAGGTAAAGAATGTGATTCAATCTTTTCAATATGCAGCAGTTGCTCTTCTCTTTTTCAAAGTAAAACATCATAGTATTATATTTTTCAATTTTGCAAACATTTTAATAGATTGGAATCACTGCTGATGAGGGCACTATTTTATCTGCGAGTCATTTACAAACAACGGAGAAGATTTTATCACTTTCGTTCCAAACCAAAGTAATCAACAGAAAATCATTCAAAAAAATAACATCTATCTTCCAAGTTCTAGCTTTTCAGCAATCTAGAAAAAGAAACTCAATGAATAAAAGCAGGATAAACAGACATCACCTTTGCTAAAGTGATTTTGGGGTCTTCCCCAATCATTCGACCGAATTTCAGCTCCATTTTATCCCACTCGTCGAGCTGCGGTTCATCTTTTGATGAAGAAACCCAAAACTTTCTGCGGTTCCTTCCAGGAAAATTCACAACTCCGGGATTCTTCGCACGAAAGTTGGGGCGTGAAAATAACTGTACAGCGGAGAAAGCAGAGGAATTGGCGGCAGTGCTGAAAGTGAAACTATCCATTATCGACGAAATACGGCAATGTTCATGAATTACGATTGATAAAGTTCGAGATAATTGATGGATTTTCTCATAGCCTTGCGAGATTCCGTCAGCGACGTGGAAGAGCGGTGACGAGGAAGAAGACGAAGCAAAAAAGCGATGGAAGTTTCAGAATATGCAATATTATCCTCTCACCTCAAGAAATAGAAATGGAAGTGATAATTTCATAATTCAGATTTTCCCTCAACAATTGGGCCAGGAATTTTCCAGGCCCAAAATAAATTCTCCTTTTAGCCCAATAATTTTGTATTTTCACAAAAATAATTCCATAATTATTAACAAATTTGTTGTGTTTATATATGATGAATGAATTATTTTTTTATATTTTTTGGACAAACAAAAATAGGTATTCCAACGGCCTTGAAAGTAGGTGGAATTCAGCTGCACCATTGCTTGCCTAGGCTTCAGCAAAGAAGTCACCATTTAAAATTGCTATAAAAATGCATATTTTCTAAAAAGAGCAATTCCCTTTAGAAACATAAAAAAGTAAAGAGGCGGGGAAGGAAAAAAAGAAAAAAGAAAAAACCAAAGCAAGACGAAATGACGTCGTCACCGTCTTACTATGGCACGACGCAGAAATGCCACACGTGCGAAAAAGTGGTGCATTTTGCAGAAATGGTGTCTGCTGATGGAATTCCTTATCACAAGACTTGCTTCAAATGCGACCATTGCAATGGACGTCTCGCTGTACGTATACATCATATTATATATATTCTCTTGATTTCCGCTGCATGTTTCCTTTCACTTTTTATACCTTTAAGCATTGTTGCGAAAATTTTCGTCTAACCTAGTCGAACCGAACACCCTCAAATCTTCATGTTTAGTCCGGTTTGACGAGTAATTTACGTCTAGTCACTCCCTAGGCCGCTTAATCTGCTTAGGTGTCGATTTAGGTGGCCGATTAAGCAGGCTATATGTCGTATAATCGAGTCAGGCGGCCTACATTTTTATGAAAAATAATCAAAATTTACATAATTTTAATTTTTATCTATTGATAAATATTATAATAAATATTAAAAATGAAAAAATTAGTTTAACCGATTAACGTTCGCCTAGAACATGCCTAGGTTCCACCTAAACTGCTTAAGCGTTAGGCCTCACTCGAGCGCACGACTAGCGTCTATCCATTTTGACATCCTTGCGATCCTTTAGTTTATTTGATTCACTTTTATCGGCTGGAATTGAGAGATCCTTTAGATGTATGTGAAATAAAAACATTGCAAAATGATCTTGGTAAGTGAGAGAGAGAATTCACAAAACAATAACTAATTAATGAGAGAGATTTCATATATAGTGCCATGAAATTTTTTGTGATCAAATGCAAGAATTACTTATTTAAAATTTTTATTCATGTCAGGGTGATTATCACAAAGTTAGAAATAATTGATTTGATTTGAGTTATGATATAGATAAGCAACTACTCAATGGTGGATGGAAAACTCTACTGCAAGCCTCACTTTGAACAGCTCTTCAGGGAAACAGGCAGCTTCACTACTAAGAAGTTTCAATCAAGCTTGAGTCAGTTTCCAAACCCTAAATATATTTTTAGCCTAAAATTGACAAATTAGTTTGCAGTTCCTATATAATAATTTTCATTTCTACTTTGATTAGGTGGAAAATATGCAGAGCTGGTAAATCTCCCTAACCCTAAATATGATCAAGACAATCAATCTATGTTTTTCATTATCTTTCATGACAATTATTTACAAAGTGATATATAGCATATATATATGTTATTATTACAGACCAGGACTCCTAGTAAAGTCTCGACCATGTTTTCTGGCACTCAAGACAAATGTGCAGTCTGTAAGAAAGTTGTTTACCCTCTCGAGAAGGTAAACGCACCTTCCAAATCGTAGTCATCATAAATATCGAGTTTCCATCCAATCATGTCTAACAAATGAGGCATAAAACATAGATTATAACTAGGGTTTGGTAGAAAAAGTATTGACATGGTAATGCAGGTGACGGTGGAGGGAGAGTTTTACCACAAGTCATGCTTTAGGTGCGCTCACGGGCAATGCTTCTTGACAATGTCGTCGTATGCAGCGCTCGATGGCGTACTCTACTGCAAGTCACACTTTTCTCAGCTCTTCAAGGAGAAGGGAAGCTACTCTCATCTCTCCAAGACTGCTTCTCTCAAGAAAAACTCAATCCCGGCTGTAGCAGATCTCGATCTTCCCGTGGATCCACCACCCGAAGAAGAAGAAGAACCGATTGATGACGTTGAAACCGAGACATAGAAACTGTTGTTTTGCTTCACAATTATGTTTAATTTGTGGTTGAACAAGTAAAAATCATTTTTGGTTTGTTATAATGATTGATAGATATATATAACTGCATGTTATATATAGATATACTGAATCGTACATGATAAGGATGATTTGTATTGTATTGTTTTGTTTTTGTTTTGTGTAATGAATTTTGTAGCGCATAATATAATTTTCCTATACAATATTTTTGTGATTGTTTCTTTGTAAATTAGTTTATTCTAGGAAATATTGACCCGTTATATTTATAGGTTTATTTTGCTTTCTCACTTCGAAATTATATCATGTCAACTCTAATCTAACGATTATAAGTGACCGTCTAGAGAAGTTCATATAAATATCCTTCTCCTAGTGAATTCCAAGACCATCTACAAAATCACAATTAGAAGTCAGTTCTAAAATGAACTACTTAGTAATCTACAACTTTGGCCCTAAAAGTCTAAGTCATAAATTATTTGATTCAAAATTAATTATAAAGCCCAAATCAAGTTCATATTCCAACGAAAACTACTCAAAACCAATAATATATAGTACTCTCTCCGTCCCGGTCAGTTAGTTAGATATTGATCAGGCACGTTAACCAATATTTTGCAGTGAAATTAATATTTTATTAATATGTGTGAAAAAATTGTCGTTTTAGGAAATGTGACTAATATAACAGAACAAACAGAAAAGAAAAGCGAGACTAATATAATGTAACGGAGGGAAGGAGAATGTCTGAATGGAGAGAGATGGTTAGAGAATTACAGAGATTCAGGTTGAAGGGTGGTGTGAGGAAGAATCATGAGAGACAAGGTTAAGAAGAAAGTCGAAAATATCAGTCTCCATCACAGCAGAAGCGACATCTTCCTTCTGCATCGTCCTACGCTTCCCCTGCAGCGTCATCACCCACGACCTCTTGGTCAACTCCTCGATGAACAGCTCGCAGGCCTTGGAGAAGACGATGGGGGCCTCCCCAGATATCATCTTCACCTCCTCGCTCGACTTCTTCATGATCTTCTTGATTCTCGCCAGCGGCAGCGAGTGAGGCCCGCTCTTCCCTCCCGACACCAGATTCGAATACGCCCCCGCTTGCCTCATTTCCGACCCGACACGACCCGACCCTTCTTCTCCTTCCTCAAGCCTTTCAATTAGGGTTAGTTGCAGATTTAGCTTTACTGGCCTGCTCTATGAGCTTGCATGGTAATTAACTGAATGAATGTGTTTGGACACTACTACTAATAATGGAGATGTTTGAGGATCGGAGGTTTTGCAGATATTTATATGTTTGAGAATTTGGGGTGGCCGGCCAGCCTGCTTGGGGACGGCTGATGATATATATATACATATACATACACATATTTAAAAGGAGAATAGAAATTTATTAATATTCATAATTTTCTTCTATTACCTATTCAATTATCTAGGGCTTGAAATATATTAAAAAATGATCAAGAATGTGAGAATTTTTTCAGAAGTTTTAGTTTTTGAAGGAATATATATGTGTTTAATTAATAGTCAAGAAGCAATTGAGATTGTTTATGAAGTATCGATAATTTATACGAAAATGAGCGTAAATTTGGTCAATATATACTAGATTAGATGCATTATTTGGTTATATTTAAAAATATAATCCAAACTATACATCTTTTTCAAATTTAATACAATTTATTCAATTTTGCAATACAAAACTATTATAAATTATACAAATATAGGCTCAAAGTTTTTTTATTTCTTTCAATGAAAAAATTACTATGCTATGGCTAAATGTTATTGAAATAATAAGTCATGAAAAGTTGACATTGATTTCCGGCAAGTATAATCAGTTTTCTGTTGTCGAAATAAATTTATATCCTAGATTTATATAGTTTTTGATACTTTAGCTATTTAATGAAAACACACGAATAATTATAAAATTTGAAAAAAAAAAAAAGAAAAAGAAGAAGAAGAAGAAGAAGCATAGTTTGTATTATATATATTTGTATGGTGTTTTATTTAAATTTATCAGCACAATTTTAAAAGGAAATTATAAATCCTAATTTAAAATTATACAAACTTAATTATTTAACTCAATACAATTATTATTGCATCTATATTGGTATATGTCATTGAGCGAGTTGAAAATTGTACATCCCTTTCCAATTAACATTGAATATATTTGCTTGTCCGAAATTTTAAAATAAATTGTAATATTTAACTTCCAAACAGTAATTTGACCACAATTTTCTTGATTATATTTATGTTGAGAACAATGAGAGAAGACAAAATCTCACTTTTTCTATGACATGGGATCTAATTAAACTACCAAATTGCAAAGTAATTTTGAAATTTGAACCAGTTTATATACATTGAATCATCGGTAAAGACAAACTATAACTTTTATGGGTCATATGTCATACCTTACGCAACTTTATTTTTTATTTATTTATTTATATTAATTTATTTGATATTGTCAAACAATCTGCAATTATTCCTCGGTTAAATTGAAAAAACGAATGACATTATCTTAAGGTTGTAATTAATTAGACTCAGAAGCTGTAGATATGACTGATTTACTTACAGAAAATTTGTTTGTTAATGGAATTTTAAGAACTAATGAATCCTTAACTAATTACTCAGATTAATTTTTTTGAAAAAGCAAAGACGAACACTGCAAATTAAAAAATCTCGAATTTGCAACGGACCAAAAAATGGTCGCAATTTTGTAACGGACTATAAACGAATTTGCGATGGAATTTTTTTTTTAAGATTTTGCACAGGAATATTCAGTCGATATACTTTGCGACGGAAATTCCATCATCATTTTGCTCGCAAATTTTTAGCGTTAAATTCGCTAAACTTTGCGACCGAAATTACGTCGCAATTCCGTCGCAATATATATATATATATATATATATGTATTAAATTATATAAAAATTGAAAATTGTATTTAGTCTAGCGGTAATATATTCCTGCATAGGACAGGAGGTTACGAGTTTGAATTCTCTTGCACGCACCACTTCAATCGGTTGGTTCAGGTTGACACATTTTTGCATCGATAGGATTTGTGAACGGACAAAATTTATTGCAAATCCGTCACAAATAATAATTTGCGATGGATTTTTCTGTCTCAATTATGTGCGATTTTTTTTATAGTGGAATATCAAGTAGATATTAACCGAGCTCAATATACTATATATTACTCCGAATTCTCGTGCATTCAATGCATTAAAAGTATATGTGAGTATACATATATAACATTATTTTGTGGAGTCTAATAATTCATAATTAATTCGTGAAAGTAATCGATTATGAGGTTATATTGTTTAAAACCTCATGAATTCAGATGAGAATTTTCACAATGTCAGAATATTTATAATAAATCAAATCTAGTCAAAGTTGCATTAATTAGTATGTCTTAATCGGAGTAATAAAGAAAAAGATTAGTTGAGATATGGTCTACGTCTTTGCAATAAAAATAACACTAAATGAAGGGCAATATGCTCTTGATTCGTTATGCATATTCCAGACAGGGTTTACCTTATTTTTAGACAATTATAATTTCCAGCCTTATGTCATCGATAATTCATTAATAACTTATTGAATTTAGTGGTTCGAACAAACTCTATTTTAGTGAATACTATTGACAGTTCATGATGTTTTCGTGGGCTCTCATGAGTTCATCACTTTCATTATTAAATATATTTAAAGTTATGGTGAAAGTATTTTGTTTGTGACCAAAATACAGATCTAGTTTTAAATTTTAAATTAAAGTATTTTATTTTTTAAGAAAAAAAGTAAGGTGATTTTTTTCCCTTTCCAGTTTTAGAAAGTGTTTTTTTTTTAATTGTAATCTAAAAAATAGTTTAATTATGGATTCAGCACTCGAAAGATGAATTCTCAATCAAGGACATGATATGTAGATCCTAGACCGAGAATTTTATAATTTTTTAAGTCCTAAATTGAGAACTTTTAGGATCTTTTAGATCCTAATTTTAGAATTCATTTTTCATGTGTTGAATTGATAATTAAACTATTTTTCGGGCCTTGAGTCCTGGATTTATAATTTTTTTTTATTTATACTCAATATTTTTCCATATAAACTATTTAACTATTCATAGAATTCTAGGTACAATCATATTATATTTAATATGGTACCTGAAACAATAAAGTACTAGGTAAATATCTACTTCGTCTAGCGATTAATTATGAGCTCTCATTTGTAAATTCTTTAAGAAAGAAAGAGGGAAATTAGATTCATAATTTTAGAATCATTAAAATATAACCCAAACAACTTTTTATAACTAACAAACTCTAACTAGATATATAATACGTATCAATAATTAGCGTTATTCTATGTTCTAGCATAATATATAAATAAATGACAACCAACCATCTAGACTCCATTAATAAATATTAAAAAAAAAAAATTGTTTCCATGAAACAATCGATACCTCGTTACAATCAAATTAATCCAGACAATATGGCATACGAATTAAAGACAAGAAAATAAAGAACACAAGATTTATATGGTTCGGTAATGTGCCTACGTCCACGGCGGAGCAGTCGAAATTTTTTTATTAACTCAGTATCTCAAATACATCAATACAACATGTATTTATACTAAAATCCTATAAGGTATAAAATTCCCAAAATACCATGTACCGTACCGCGGGGGCTCCGTGTGAAGTTTCAGAAAAACCTAACTTGCAGAAGAATGAAGAGAAATATCATGATCGAATTTTATTATTTGTAACCACTGATACAGATACAATGCCCTCACTTATATACAAAGCAGAGAAGGTTCTAGATGTAACTAATCTCAAAATATCTAAGTCTGTTGCAACTGCATGAAATTAGTTATATTGCATGGCATTATAAATCTTCTAGAAACCGGTTGATAGCTGTGCATGGGCAATTCACGTGGTCTTCGTCGCCTCATCCCTTCGTACGTGTATAAATCTCAATACCCCCCCCTCAAGCTGCACTTCCCAAAGTCGCAGCTTGGACAACAACACAAAGAAAGTATGCACGAGCACAGACTTCGTGAAAATATCAGCCAATTGAGCCGAAGAAGACACGTGAACAGGAGCGATTAAACCCGACTTGAAAGCTGTCTGAACTACATGACAATCTATCTCAATGTGCTTGGTCCGTTCGTGGAAGACGGGGTTCTCAGCGATATGGATCGCAGCTTTGTTATCGCAATGCAGCGGAATCGGAAGATGCGGAGAACAACCCAAGTCCTTCATCATATAAGTAAGCCATTGCACCTCATGAACGGTAGCCGCCATAGCCCTATACTCAGCCTCAGCTGTGGAACAAGCTATAGTTGGCTGCTTCTTCGATTTCCAAGAGAGTATACAATCTCCAATAAAGATGCAGAAACCAGAAAGAGAACGGCGAGAAGTCTTGCAGGCACCCCAATCTGAGTCACAGTAAGCACGAAGATCAAGCGTGGTAGAGGAAGAGTATAAAATCCCTCGTGAAGGACATGTAGAGAGGTATCGAAGAACATGAAGGGCAGCTTGCCAATGTGACTGCCGAGGAGAATGGACAAACTGGCTCAGCTGCTGAACGGAATAGGTAAGATCAGGTCGCGTATAATTGAGATACAATAGACGACCAATTAGACGGCGATATTTCTCTGGTTGTTCAAGCAAGGGAGAAGAAGAATCATCTTCTGCAAGAAATCTTAGCCCAGGAGGAAAAGGAGTAGAAGCAGGTGAACAATCAAGCATTCCAACATCTCGCAAAATATCCGTGGCATATTTAGATTGGGATATAAAGATACCATCATCAGACCGGGCAAACTCCATGCCGAGAAAGTAACGAACTGAGCTAAGATTCTTAATTGTAAACAGGTTGTGGAGATAATGCTTGACTTGCTCGAGCAACTCTAGGTTAGAACATGTAAGCAATACATCATCTACATACACAGCAAGGTATATGAGTGAATCAGCAGCAGATAAAATGAACAAGCAATGATCATGTTCAGATTGTAGAAAACCATAGTCAAGAAGCTTAGATGTTAATTCAGAATTCCATTCTCTCGAAGCCTGCTTCAGGCCATAAAGGGATTTAAGAAGCTTACAAACTTGACCATCTTTAGCCTTAGTATACCCAGGAGGTGGCAACATGTATATATCATCTGAAAGAGAGCCATGAAGAAAAGCATTATTAACATCAATCTGATGCAAAGGCCATCCTTTAGATGCAGCAATAGCAACCAACAAACGAACCGTGACTATCTTTGTAACAGGTGAGAAAACATCACTAAAATCCTCACCCTCTACCTGAGTAAACCCCTTGGCAACCAATCGTGCTTTATACCTTTCAATGGACCCATCGGAATTACATTTAATTTTGTAAACCCATCGACAGCCAACAGCACGTTTGCCCTCTGGTAAGCAAGTTAGCTCCCAAGTATTATTCTTTTCTAAAGCATCTAATTCAGCAAGCATGGCCTCCTGCCACTTGATATTAGTCCTAGCTTGATTATAAGTGTTGGGTTCATGGAATGTAGATAAAAGAGCAAAAGAATCAGTCAAAACACTAGCCATGGGACAAGCAATAGGAGGAGTAGAATCTATGCAGGAGAGTGTTGTAGTGTAGTCTTTTAGCCAAGCGGGAGGATGACGGGATCTGTTGCTGTGTCTAGGAGTAGGTTGAAAAGTCTGTAGAGGCTGAGAAGATTGAGGAGATGAAGATGATGGTGAAATGTCTGGAGTAGGAGATGATGTATCAGCAGAAGCAACAGGTGTATGTGTATGAGCATTAGGAGGAGAGATGTGATCAGCTGATATAGGTGGAGAGTCATCTGTGAAAGGAACAGAAGGAGTATATGCTGGTAAAACTGGAGAGTTAGATGAATCTAAGATACCAGGAAAGATATGTTCATGAAAAATAACAACTCTGGAAACAATTACCTTTTTAAGTTCTGGAATGTAAATCTTATAACCTTTTTGGGAAGTAGGATACCCTAGAAATACCCCAGCATGTGACCTACTGTCAAACTTATCTTTATGAGGAGATTTGGCCAGTGAGTAGGCTGAACAACCGAAGACCCGTAGGTGAGAATAATCAGGAAGTCTAGTGTAAATAATGTAAAATGGACAATTCCAATTCAAAACAGGAGATGGAAGCCTATTAATAAGATGAGTAGCTGTTAGAATGGCATCCCCCCAAAACTGCTTAGGTAATTTTGATTGAAAAAGAATAGCTCGAGCAACTTGTGTAAGGTGCCTATGTTTTCTCTCGACTACCCCGTTTTGTTGAGGAGTATAAGGACATGAACGTTGGTGAAGAATTCCAAGCTCATTGAAAAGTGATAGACATGAAGAGTTAATGAACTCAGAGCCATTATCAGAACGAATCACTTTGACAGATTTATGAAATTGTGTTTGAATGAACTGTAGGAAGTGTTTAATAGTCAAGCTAACCTGTGACTTATGAGAGAGCAGTAATGTCCAAGTGCACCTGCTGAAATCGTCAACCAATGTGAGAAAAAACCTAGCCCCAGACCTAGAAGGAATATGAAAGGGACCCCAGAGATCAACATGAAGTAGATCAAAACAGGCAATAGTAGTAGTGATGCTATGAGCAAAAGGAGCTCGATGTTGTTTGGCTTTAATGCAGATATCACAATCATGGAATGAAGAAATTGAAGATATAGGAACAGGAGAATTTATTTGTGATAAGACTTTATTAGAAGGGTGGCCCAATCTGGAATGCCACAAAGATACATCTAAAGAGACATTAGAAGAGATGTGTGCGGAATTAGACAAACAATGGGAAGCATATTTGTGTTGAGAGGATTGTATGACTGATGGAAGAAAGGACTTGGCATTGATGATGTAAAGATTCTTGACCATCAACCCAGCAGCAATGATAGAGTTTGTTCTAAGGTCTTGCAACAAGCAGCAAGTATCAAAGAATTTGAAGCAAAGCTGTGAGTCTCGTGAGGCTTTTCTGACATAAATAAGATTGAATTTGAAGGAGGGAAGATATAGCACAGAGAGTAAGGTAAGAATAGGAGATAATTAAGAATTACCAGAGTGAGAAACATGTTGTATGCTTCCATCGGGAAGGTATACAGGTATAGGAGTATGGAGCTGTTTAGATATGAGTAATAGATCTAAGCTAGTGCACATGTGACTCGTGGCTCCGGTATCAAAGATCCATGAACCAAATTCAATATATTCATCAAGCATAGAACCAAAACAAGTGTTAAGAGATATACGTGCAAACTCTGGGAGAAAAGCGAAGTTCACAGCTTCAGTAGTGTCAGAGTTGGAACCATGAGGAGCATGCTGAGATGCATCCCAATCTAATGGACTTTCAGCAACCATTGCAGCAATCGGAGGAGTACGCCTCTTATTCTGAGCAACCCAATCTGGATATCCCACAAGCTTGAAACATTTATCAACTGTATGACCGACTCGCTTGCAATGGGTGCAAGACAAAGAGGAATAGTCGCGACGCTGAAACTGTCGAGGGCGAGAAGAACCACGAGACCAATTGGGAGAATGCTTGACGTGCATGGCCGCATTTTCAGAACCAATATGGTATGTCTCAGAAATATGGCGATTCTGCTCCGCTTTAATCATCATTGAATATACTTTGTTGATATGCGGCAGAGGCTCAGTAAGCAAGACTTGATTCTTCTCAATCGAAAATACATCACTTAAGCCAAGTAAAAACTCCATCGCACGATCCTCCATCCTCATTTCATCAAACACCGCCATGGCATCTATTAAAGCAGATCGAGCACCAAGGATAAAGTCATCGGATTTACCGGAATATTTGAGAAGAATGCTCGAGGAATCCAAACCAGGTCGCAAAGCTTCAAGTTGATCGGTAAGATCCTTCAATCTGCCATAATAATCTGTAACACTAGATCCATCCTGATTTATCATCGCAATATCTCGCTTGAGTTGATATAACAATGACAGATTAGTAACATTAAAACGCTCCTCAAGTTCCTTCCAGAGAATAGATGCAGAACTAATATATGCAAATTGATTCACCAGATCCTTGGAAATAGATGATTTAAGCCAAGAGAGTACCATACTATCAACCTTGTGCCAACGACGGAAGTATTTCGAGGTAGGAGAAGGACGAACACAGGTTCCATTGACAATACCAAGCTTATCTTTAGAGGTTAAAGCAGTGACCGCAACTATACGCCACATGCGATAGTTCGCATCGGTGAGCGAAAAATTAACAAGAGCTATACCAGGATGATCTGATCCATGTAAAAAGAGCTGCTCTTCATAAAACGCATCAGCGGCAGATAAAGTGGTGGAAGAAGAATCCGCCATTGACGAAGAAAATCGGAGAAGAAAGGAAAAAAAACTACTGGCTTATGATACCATGTGGAGTTTCAGAAAAACCTAACTTGCAGAAGAATGAAGAGAAATATCATGATCGAATTTTATTATTTGTAACCACTGATACAGATACAATGCCCTCACTTATATACAAAGCAGAGAAGGTTCTAGATGTAACTAATCTCAAAATATCTAAGTCTGTTGCAACTGCATGAAATTAGTTATATTGCATGGCATTATAAATCTTCTAGAAACCGGCTGATAGCTGTGCATGGGCAATTCACGTGGTCTTCGTCGCCTCATCCCTTCGTACGTGTATAAATCTCAATACTCCGCCCCCGCAACCCCGGCCCAACTAATCGACCCGCCCGCTTGCAGGCATCTGTCTGCTTCCTTCCTTTGTTAATATATGAGTCATACTAACACTACGACTAGTAAAAATAAATATTAGAATTATCTAAGATTATAAACGATGAGAATATGTTTTGATACAGTTTGGTAAAGGAGTAGGAATTATCATATATTTTTTTTTAAGTTATCAAAAAAATTCATTTTTTGTGGTATATATGAATAAAACATATAAGTTAACATGCGGAATTTCGAATTAGAGTGATTTTTATTGATAACGGACTTTGAGGTATTACTGATTTGGGCCTCGCAGGCTCTAATAGACTTGATTACTAAATGAGCTTTTGGTAATTTGATCAGAAACACTACTTTCGCTCTAAATTATTTGCATTGCTTAATTTACACAAATAAATTATCAGATTAAAACGAGTGTCCCATACTATCTACAACTCATAACCTTTTAATCATAAGTAAAACTAGGGGTGTAATCGAATTGAGTATTATTGTGTTAAAGTTTGACTCGTTTATTATCGATTCGAGTTTTAAACCTTTTTTATCGAATATTTTGAATTTTACAAACTTAATCAAACATAAAGAAGCTTTAGAATATATTTAAATTAATATTTATTATTTTCTTGAATGAGGAAATTACTTAATCCAAAAAATAATATCATATTCATACTTAAATTCAATTTTTTACTAGTAACTATAAAGATTTATCATTCTCGTTACTCTTGAATCATGAAATATTAATTTTATAATGTTAATAATGATATATTTCTTACTAATTTAGCTAACGAACTTGTTTACAAATTTACGTATCGAATATGGTAAAAGTCTAATTTAGTTCGTTTAATAAATGAGTTCGAACGAGCCCTAAACAAAGGCAATAATAACCAGAGAGGAAAGATTGCGGTCATAGATATTGAAATATTTTGGGCCTTGAGAGATCTTTGTTCAAGTTCCAAAGCCCAGCCCATAATCATTTCCATTTCGATTTTCTTCATCGGTATAAAGTACAAACTTGATATTTATATTTTCTTGATAACATTTTAAAAAAAATTACTGAAATTCAAGAAACGGAGCAAATCGAAAACGTGTTTTAATTGAATGAATGAAGAAAATGAGATCTATAATTGTGGTTGTCTCTCTCTAAAAGAATGAATTAAGGGGCAGCAATCTCCAACCCAACACGAACCTAACACGAAAAAAACGAGTTGGATCAACTCATTTAATTTTAGGGTCAGTTTCGAGTTAAACCCCCAACTAATTTAATTTTTGTGTCGGGTTTAGGTCAATCTCGGATTGACCCGCGAACTCATTTGACCCACCAATATAAATAATATTATTATTATTTATGAAATATAATTATATAAAAATTTAATAAATAAATAATAGCCTAAAATCTAATTTTTTAAATAATTAATACAACTTTTTAATATTTAAAATAATTAATACATTTTTTTAATTTTGAAAATAATATAAACATATCATTTTGGGTCAGTTCCGGGTCGGCACGAAAATAAACGTGTTGGATTCGGGTTAAGATTTTTGATCCATAAAAATATATGAATTGAATTTGGATTGGCGTATCCCTTGTTATAACGTTATTATAAGTTGGGAAGGTCTTGGGTTAGGCAGCCTAAACGATTTAGGCGGGTTTTATCCATTAACCCAAGCCCAAACCCATATAATATACCCTAATTGGGATTAATAAACCCTAATTGGGATGGGTCAACCCATTTGGGTAGGATAAAACCCGCCTAAATCGTTTAGGTCTGCCTAACGCAAGTTTTTGCCTTATAAGTTACATGTAAAGTAGAGGAAAATGGAGTTGTAATCTCTTGTAACAACAAAAGAGATCCTTCTTATTCTTGCGAGATTGCGAATCTGTCGGTTGCTCCTCACGTGCCACCCTCTCCATTTTAGGCTGTCCACCACGTGACTTATATATTCTAACCTCTTTTTAAATCCATCTTTTTCCCTAATAGTAACAAAGCAAGTGAGAATCAAACCTTCTTTTATATATAAATTATTGTAGGCATGCTTAAAGATATTAGGCATGCATGGCTTAAAATCTTCCAAACATTGTTTTAATTTGGAAAAAATGTTTAATATATGGTGTTGGGATTGTAATTCCTATATTAGTATTATATTGTCCGCTTAAGGTCGATCAAATCATTACAAATTTGTTTTTGGGCATATAATATTATATTAATATTGGAGTTAACGATCACAATAAGTGGCATTGTTTGTGGGAACGAATCCACGACTGCCCAGTTTGGGTGGAGAATTAAAAGTAACTGTGTATATGATGACTCGGGTTTGGGGGACCGAGTTGTGGTGGAGTCCAGTGCGCTTGTGGAGAACCCCTCTGTAAATATGCAAGAGAGAAGCACATGTTGGATATTGATGCAAAAAGATCGCTCGATGCGAGGTCACGAGTATGTGGTCCTTTGACGAAAGGTCACATGTATATGTGATCAATTTGGTTTGAAGGGAGTATTATTGGGAATTGCCAAACCCGATGTCTCACATCGGAGAAACAAAAAAAGAGTTTATTGTACATAAGAGTTCACATAAGTCCAATTAGTGTGAAACCTTATAATGTGGTATCCAAAAAATCAAAATCGTGCAGACTTGATGACCCCAAAAGGAACAATATCATACTAATGTTGGAGTTACAGTCCAAACCTTATATTTTTTAGAATCTTGATTGTTAAAAAGTAAGAAGATTTAATAAAGAGTAAATGTAATGTGTTGGATGGATAGAATTGAATCCTACAACGATATAATAATATAGAAAATTTCATTAGCAACTATTTAACATTCTTTCTCTCTCTATCAAAATGAATTATCCAAGTTAATAGAATAGTACTTAATCAACTTTATAGCCGTAAAATTTATGGAATAAATATGAATGTATAAGGATTTTATTAAAATCTATAATGTCTAGTAATAACTTGATTTTAATATCAAATATATTAAAATGATGAAAAGCAATATACAGTGTGTGTTGATGGAATGGAAGATTTTGAGGTGTGCACTTTATGTTGTCTCCTCTCCCTCCACCGCAATGTCTCATCATTGATTTGCAGGGGCCTCGGATTTAGAGCATGCCTTTTTCTTTCATTTTCTTCTTCTTCTCCTTCTTTAATCACCTTTATTCTTTTTCTCTTTTTTTTTTTTCCCTAACTTTGCCTCTTTTGCAATTTATTCTTACTAGTCACATGTGTTTTAGATATACCATCTTATCATTCCTTGATCAATTTATTGTTTTTACTAATTCTTGAGTAAAAGCTCGAATTTATAATCTCATAATTATAGGCTATTTCACTATTATTTCCGAACATGAAACCTCTCACATTAATTTATTGATGTGGTTTTTGCATAACCATAGTATTAGTTATATTATTTAGCAACATCATTAATTAATTGCATGCATATTGATTGAATTACTTGATTTGCACTTGTAGAAAGGGAAATTCATATATAAGACTGATCTGGGATTTTCAAATTTTTTAGAAACTAATAGAAGTGATTATTGCCCTCTTTTTACCAAGGGATTATCGATAACTCCAATCATGATTGGATGATTATTGGGTGATTTTTATTTTCATTTTTTTTTAAATAGTTGCTTGAATTGCAAGTTTATGTGATCAAATGAGCAAAATAGGGCAGAGGGCCTCCTTAAAAAATATATATAGCATTGCTCATACTTAATTAATTTAATTACTCTTCAATATATAATTTAATAGATTACTTCAATTTAATTGTGAGTCCATGAATAGGAACTTGGGTCAAATGAGGTCTATTTTCTATCTACACTAGATATATGTACCTACAGGGGTCCAAGAAGAGTATTTTAGGCATATAGCATGAATTTATAAATAAGATTATGATAGTGAATCCTAATATTAATATATAGATATGCTCTTCCTTTTAATTATATAAGGTAGAAAATGTTATCTAATGTATTTCTTGTCTTGGTTTGATTATACCCTTAAATATATAATGTCTTCATCCCAGTCAATTAGTCACATATTAACTGAGTACGATAACTAATTTTTGTAAATGTAATGAAATTAAAATTTTATTAATATGTAAAAAATATCTTTTTAGAAGATGTAACTAATATAGTAGAACATACGAAAAAAGAAAGCGATCTTAATATAACCAGACCAAAAATTTGATAATCCACATGTACTTTATTTCTTGATTTTATAATTACTTTTGCAGCACCACTTTTATCTACCAAATAATGGTGACAAAATAATTAAAGCATGAATACAAGAAAAACAATGATGATAAGACAATTAGTTTCAATCTTAAATCTTATCACACTATAGGAGTATTAGTTTTCTCAATAACCCCTAAAAAGGGCAGACTTTTATTTAAGACACTGTCCCTGAAAAGACGTATAATTATGAATTTACCAAATTGAATTAAATTAGATAGTAGTAGTAATTGAGTTTGGGAGATGAAATGAGTTGAGAGAGAGAGGGAGAGTGCTTTGGGGACCATGTGCATATTTGTTAGTGGGCTTGACTACATAAAAACAGTAATTATTACAACATAAATAATACAACTCACTCCTTCTCTCATGTTTTTTTTTGTTTTTTTTTGTTTTTTTTGTTTTTTTTTTTGTGGTCCGACCACGTGGCTCTTGCTACATTTTGTAAATCCCATTATATTATTGTTACTTAGAAAATTAAGGTCGAAATATTTTTATAATAAATAATAAGGTCTGATATAAGTAAGCTCGAAATTTAATGGATTGATTGATTAATTTTTTATATAAATATAAATATTTTAATTTTAATTTTATTATTAGAATAAATTTCTTAATTAGGTTTTGATATATAAATATCAAGAATCGGTCACAATTATGAATTTGAAAACTTTGATGATTGGGATTTTTATAAAGATAGAGAGTGACACTTTTACAAAAAACATTTATTTGCGTAGTTATTTATGGACCCTAGTGTTAAAAAGTTGGAGTAGTTTACCTACCTAAATATTTCTAACATCACTACTCAATGCTTTTAGAGAAATATTAACATAATTTTGTTGTATGCATGCATGCTTAGATTGTTTCAAATAAAACCCAAATATCGTCTTGTCGAAATCATAATCTTTTTAGTAGTTGAGTCATGCTTGTAATGTAAGAATAAGATATATTTATTCTGAAAATCTTCAAAAATAAAATAAAATAATTTTTTTTAATGGGTGTAATAAATTAAAAAAAAAAGTGGCAATATATATGTAGTTGGTGGTGTTGTGTGGCGTGGACTCGTGACAGCGTATCGAAGCGGAGGGGCTGAGTTCACGTGGGCTCGTGACCCGCTCAACTCACAATTAACTCATGACCCCTCTTTTACGTAATTATTAAAAATTAAATTAAATATAAATAATTATTTTTCATGTATATACAAATTTTAAATTTAATCTAGTTATAGCCTTATAGGCACCAAATTGGGAAAAAAATAATAGAAGATTCGTAGTATACAAATCATGTGTCTATTAATGTGTCAAATTATAGGTTTTTGGTAAATAAAAGCAGTTGATTATTCGCAAAGCATATAATGAGGATCTGATAATTTGACTCCAACTAATCAATAAAATAGTACTCCCTCTATCGCAGTCTATTGGACATTCTTTCCATTTTTGTTCGTCCCAGTCTATTAGGTCACTTTCCTAAAATAGCAAAAATTTCACACTCATCAATAAAATATTAATTACACTAACACTCACAACCCTTAATTCTCGTGTCCGGTCAAAAGTGCCCAATAGACCGGGACGGAGATAGTAATAAATACGTATATTTAGGGTTAATTAATTTTACTAGGATGACAGCTGTATGATATTATGCACTAATTATGTAGGTTTTGACTTAATTATTTGAATAGAAAGTCAACAAATTCTCCCACACTGGAATTCTAGGGGTTGTTGATGGGAGAATGGTATTAGCCTAATAAACTGCTAATTTGATTTCCAAATTAAATTTTATTAATTGAATGTGGCATTTTGAAATAGAAGACTCACACTTTATCCATATGTTTTCATTAAAGTTCAAAGTTACGATCTGTTAAACATAGATAAAATGTTTAAATCACTTCCATACAAAATAAATTATAAGGGGTGTTTGTGTATGAATGATGATCTTTTTTCTGGGATAAATTTAAGGATTTCATTTGATCAAAGGTGGTCCATTAAATTTGGAGACAGGTGTGATATATATATATATATATATATAATATATATATATATAGTCATATAATTGATCGCAACAACTAACAAGTACCCTACGTTAGGTGTCACTCTCGATCTGTTATACTTCAACAAAATCATGCATATAAGTTAATTTATTCATCTTATTTTATTTTTTAGTAGAGAATTGATCTCAAAACTTTTGATCATAATCCCAATTCAATTTCTTACCTTCAATCTGCTTAGACAATTTATTATAGGGAAAATTAAATAATATATACTTCCCTAGTTCCCTGTTTTTGCAAACTTAAAATCGTCAACATATATGAAAAATGGCTTACATCAATTGTTATGACCAAAAAATGAGCAAGTCCATTTTGAAGTTAATCAAAAAAAAAAAAAAGCTTAAAGAAGCAGCACAAAAATACAAAATAAATATTCTAAGATAGGGTCTTCGGTCAACTACCCTCCAGGCCAAGCTACCTTTGGGTTGAGCTATACAGTTCGAACATTGCAAAAAAATGCATCATTGAACCAAACCGTTTCAAAGTGAAACCAGCTCGATCGAAAAGATATGATTGTTCGAGACACTAGTTCGGCTGAAGCATTATGACTATTCATTTGGAGTCACCTTCTTTATTTGCTTCCTATAAATAGAGCTTCATTTATTGTAAAAAAGGACACATTGAATTCAGCAATAAATATAGCAATCAAAACACCAAGTATTCAAAGTTCTACTTTTGATCAAACATTTACGTTAATTTTGTTCATATTTTCTTATTTATTTATCTAGTATTCTTATTTTAAAAAGCCTTGCAAAATTCCACCATTAACATCAATTATTTTGTTTTTCTATAAGAGATTATCAGATCAAAATCCTGACACATTGGATTTAAAATTCTGGCAAAATTGACAGTAATATTTGTAGGTGCTTGAAATCCATGAGGACCATGACCCATGCTGAGATTTTGATCTGGGACATTTAAAAAAAATATATTATTAAATTTGAGACCTTTTTTTTTTTAAATAAACCTATCTAAAAAAATCATTATATTTTTTGGTATTTACTATTTACCCTTGATCATATCATGCATTATAACGTGGGCGTGTCTGTGTATAATTGTATGTACCTTTGAAGAATTTAATATCGTGGCCCCTTCATTTATGCAATACTTTTATGAGTTGTGTTTTATCATTTTACATATATATATATATATATATATATATTACGGATATAGATATTTGATTTTATACATAATTATATGTTAAAACTCTTGATATTAATTACTAATGTTCTTTACAGTTTTATGAAAACAAAAGTCCCCGACATAAACGGTGGTACAATTTAATTTGTTATGGGCAAAAGAAATACTAGCAGAAAATTAATTGTGTGTATTAATTTTGAGTATGGCCTGCTTCCAAAGTGCCCAAAAAGTTACATCTACCATATAATGCTAGATGCCAAAAATTACATAAAAATCAGATTTATTTAATACTTACTCCGTTCCTTAATTTTGTACGTTTGTTAAAAAATATTCAATATTTAAAAATACTTTCAATATCACTCTTATTAAAAATATTAATTAACTTCTCATTTTTATAATATTACATATTTACATTTAATTTTCATAATATTACATATTTACATTTAATATTCTCATTTTCCAAAGTTATTCAAGGGTGTAATTATAAATTACTAGAGAAAAAATACTACCATATAAAAAAATTAGATCATATAATTGAAACACCCTAAAATAGTACTCCCTCTGTCCCTGCTTAATTGTCCCGGGTTGACCGAACACAATAACCAAAGAGTGTGAGCGTAGAATAAGTTGAGTGATTTTAATATTTTATTGTTAAGTATAGAAAAGTTACTTTTTTTAGTAATGAGACAATTGAACTGGAACAGACGAAAAAGGAAAGTGAGATAATTAAATTGGAATGGATGGACTAAATAATTAGAACGGAGGGAGTAGTAGTTAGTAGTTAAACTCGAATGTAAATTGTTTATTACAAATAATTAAAGAACAAGAAATATCTTAATACATTACATAATGAGTTAGATAATTTTGAATTGATGATCTCTATCATCAAAATCCGGATCATTTAGCATGTTTTTGGTGGTATATTTCCATCAAATTAATTCACGAAAAATATATTGCGCCGACAATATTGACAAATAAAGTAATATATATATATATGGAAAATAAAAGTGAGTTGCGCTTTCCATTCCATTTTTTCATGGATCCAATGTTAACGTTATAATATTTAGTGCAAATTAAAGAAAAACAAAATAAGAGATTTTCCAAAAAAAAAACTATAACGTTATAGAACTGGATAAAATTTCCAAAAGGGCATATCCGTCATTCCACATCCGAGCTGTTTCTTTGCAGACAAACTTAGAAATATTTTAATCTGAAGTTTTACACCTAATGTCTGATCAAGGGTATCTCAGCAGAAGTTTCTCACTCAATAATTTTTAATTCACTTTTTTCCATTACCAAGAAAAATTAAATATTCATAATAATGCAGAAAAAACGGAAATATTTGCATTTTTATTAATAATAAGATAATAAAAATGCCACTCGTTCCTCTCTGTCAAAGAGAATACTGTTACGTACACAAATATAGAGAGAGAAGCAGTATATACATATGCATACGCTCGCATTTAAGAGAGAGAGAGAGAGAGAGAGAGAGAGAGAGAGAGACCCGGCTCCATGGCCATGTAATATTGGCCGCTACGAAAATAGCAATCAAAATTAGATCTGTGTTTGCTGTATTTTTTTTTTTTTTCGCATTCTATTCGCTGGTTTATCAGTATCGTGATTGAAGAGTGGAGATTTAAGTGAGTGTGATTCAGCATTGATCCGCCTTGTCAGTTGCTTGCGCACTTGAATTCCGCTCGGCAATTCGACGTTTTGGCTTTGTTTTAGCTTTCCTTATTTCGAAATTTGAATTGGGCTGTTAGAGATTAGGCTCGCATTGGTGGTGTTTTGACTGAATGGTGTCTTTCCACCGGTGGTCGCCGGAGCTCCGGTGAGTTTATGGCTGAGCTCCGGCGGTTTTTTGAAAAGAGGGATCATGAAGTATTGAGGGATTGAGGGTAAAATAGGGAAAAATGTTCAAGTCGGCGCGGTGGAGGAGCGAGAAGAACAAGGTCAAGGTTGTTTTTAAGTTGCAGTTTCATGCAGCTAAGGTAGATTTTACCTTCTTGTTGCGTAATCAGATATGTATATACATATATATAGTTTGTTTTTATTTGTATCTAGTCTAGTGTGTGCATTTCCGTACCGTTCTTGATTGGATGTGGAAAAACATCTGAAGGTTAAGATTTATGCAACAAAATTGTTTGAATCTTGGTTTTGGAATCAGTGTAAATCTAATGTGAGGTGTTACAAATGGATAAATAAATATTGAAGGAAGCAGAGTTCTATTCAGATTTGTAGTATTTGATTTTCCTTACATTTTGCATTGTGTTTTAACTGAGAAAAAGATAAATGCTGTTTATTCAATGTTGCAATGATCATGATCATGAAGAAGAACAGAGAAGATTAGTGTAGATTTTTCGATCTTCTTGAAATGATAGTAGTGTGAGATCAAACTGAATGACCGACATTTTGAAATGTTAGGTGCCACAGATAGGAGGGGATGCGTTGATGATATCTGTTGTTCCTGCGGATGTTGGAAAGCCCACAGTTAAATCTGACAAGGCATTAGTCCGAGATGGGAGCTGTTTCTGGGAGAATCCAGTGCATGAAACTGTGAAGTTCAGTCGAGACTCGAAATCGGGGAAGATTCATGAGAGGATATACTACTTTGTTGTAGGGACGGTATGGAATGTTAAAACAGATGGAAATTTGTGCTTTGCTTTGCTGCCAAGCCATGGCCTAAAGATAACATTCTCTTTTATGGTGCATTAGGGGTCGTCCAAAGGTGGAGTTCTTGGCGAAGCCTCGATTGATTTCTCAAGCTATGCTGAGGCCACTAAGGTTGCATTGGTGTCTCTTCCCCTCAAGAACTCAAAAACCGAAGCTGTATTAAACGTAAGTACTTCCCATCTACTTGTATAGATGCTGTAAAAGCTAAGTTTGTAGCTGCAATTGTAGTTTGGATGCTTCCTTATTTGTTGATGTATGGATGCAGGTATCAATTCAACGGATGCAGGAGTCTATTGATCAGAGGTTCTGTGGATACATGCTATAATGTTTTCTTTAAATTTCGTTGCTTCCTCGGATTGAACTGAGAATGATTGTTGTTCTTACAGAGAGATTGAAGAAACTGAGAATGTAAAACTGAATTACAAAGAAAACAGCCTGAAGTCACAGTTGGACAATGGTGACAAAGATGAAGTTGTCATGAACAATTCTGATGTATTTTCTCTTTCTCTCTCTATCCAGCAACTTTTCTCTTTCAAAAATATGTATGAAGCATGGTTATATATAGTTGCCTTTTCTAACAACAGGAGGCAGCAGCTCAGTTGACCAAGACTGTTTCCCACATTGCTGAATTCAATGGCAACCGTCGAGCATCGAGTGAATCCGACCTCACGATCTCAAGCTCTGACGGCAGTTCTGGAGTTGAAATACCTTGGCAGCCTCAGATCAAGAGTGGCAGAGTTCTTCATGAGCCTGCTGGACCTGTGCCATCATCCCTGAGGCCGAACTCCGATGCACAACCAGCTGTGTATGAAGAGCATCAGAGGTCACAGTGGGATTGGTTGGGTAATTCTGCCCTTGAAGGTAGTACAGATGACTCCTCTGAGACTCCAAAAGAAACCTTTCTAGGACAGAACTTGGATGAGTCGTCGGATGTTGTGATCGAGAAACTCAAATCCGAACTTGCTGCTTTATCCAGACAAGCAGAGATGTCTGAGTTAGAACTTCAGACTCTTCGTAAGCAGATAGTGAAGGAGAGTAAAAGGGGGCAGGATCTGTTTAGAGAGCTTGCTTGCTTGAAAGAGGAAAGAGATGCTCTGAAGGGAGAATGTGAGAGTCTGAAAGCATCACAGAGACGAATAGACGAAGCAAAAGCTAGAAACAGTTCGCGATTTGAGGGAGTAGAGTCGAAGGCGATCGTTGAGGAACTGAGGCAAGAGCTGAATCATGCTAAAGAACTGAATGCTAATCTCAGAGTTCAGCTTCAAAAGACGCAGGAATCGAACACTGAACTGATTCTTGCGGTGAAGGACCTTGATGAGATACTGGAACAAAAAGAGAGAGAGATATTGAACTTATCGAGTGGATCATCGACTAAAGATGGTGATGAGAAGTCGCATGAAGCAGGCTACAAACATCGATCAGACAATGACAATGATGACGATGAGCAGAAAGCTCTCGAGGAGCTCGTGAAGGAGCATGGTGATGCCAAGGAAGCATATCTTCTCGAGCAACAGATCATGGACATGCGTGGCGAAATAGAAATCTACAAGCGAGATAGAGACGAGCTGGAGATGCAAATGGAGCAGCTCGCTCTTGATTATGAAATCATGAAGCAAGAAAATCATGAGATGGCGTATAAGCTGGAGCAGAGTGAGCTTCAGGAGCAACTGAAAATGCAGTATGAATGCTCTTCCTCCTATGCTTCTACTCGCGAACTTGAAATGCAGATCGAAAACCTTGAGAATGAACTCAAAAGACAATCAAAGGAATCTGAGGATGCATTGGCCAAAATTAGTGAACTAGAAGCTCATGTCAAGAGCTTGGAGGAAGACCTCGAAAAGCAGTCACAGGGATTTGAAACTGATCTGGAAGCACTCGTACGTTCGAAAGTAGAGCAGGAGCAGAGAGCTATAAAAGCCGAAGAAACGTTGAGAAAGACACGGTTGCAGAACGCTAACACAGCAGAGAGGATTCAGGAGGAATTTAGGAGGCTTTCTGCGCAGATGGCTACCACATTTGAAGCCAATGAGAAACTGGCCACCAAAGCTCTAGCAGACAGAAATGAGCTTCGTCTACAAAAAGTCTACTTAGAAGAAGTCATCAAGAAAGCCTCTGAAGAACATCAGTCAATCAAGAGTAGTTATGAGGAGAGATTGTGTCAGCTTTCCAGTCAGGTGAAATCCTTGACTAATCAAACAAAAGAGATGCAGTCAGAAATTGATGATAAGATGTTGCTTCTGCAACATCAGAAGAAACAGAATGAAGAAACCCAGAAGTTCCTGTCCGAAGAAATTTTAAAGCTTGAGGATGAGATTGAAGCATGCATGGCTAAGAATAAAACAATGTCGGAGGACTTGGAGAGTAAGGAGACATTCATGCATGAGATGGAACAGATGAAGATCTCCATTAAGGAAATGGAATTACTTCTGGCGAAAGGGAATGAAGAAAGAGTAGAACTAGAAAACAGGATAGCATCATTGAAAAATGACTCCGAAGATTCGGAGAAGGAATTAAAGAAAATGAGAGGTCTTCTGGAAGAGAAAGAGTCGATAGTTGGGAGTTTGCAGTCAGAACTAGACTCCCTTCAATCCCAGTACACAGAAATAAAGCATTCTCTATCAGAGCATGAGTTGGAAACTGAGGAATTAAGGAAACAAGTTTTACAATTAAAAGATGATTTGAAGAAGAAAGAAGACGCCCTCATTAACATGGAGAAGAAGATGAAAGATGGAGTTGAAGGAGGAACAACTCATGATGCAGGCAATGAAAATTCCATAGAAGTCGCAAATCTTAAGGAGAGAATTAAGTTACTTGAGGTAAATCTGCACCTTGTTCGGTTTATTCGTTTTATTCACCTGAATGATATATGCTGTACTAATGTCAATTTCCTTAGCTTCCATCAAATATCACATCTTGATTCCGAATTTGTGATGTCAGGGTGAGATCAAGTTAAAGGAAAGCACTCTGGAAAGTTCAAGTAATGCATTTCTAGAAAAGGAAAAGGATCTTCTTAACAAAATTGAAGAGTTACAGCAAAGAATGGAAATGCTCAACCGAAGCAGCTTTCAATATGAAAATGAAGTTGGAAAGGTTGGTAAAATTTGCAGTTGTTTCCCTTTATTAGATTAGGAACACAGCCAAAAATTACAGATGCAGTTATTTGTAGGATTTGTAACTATGATGGGATTTAGAACAAAAGGGACAATTTTAGAGAAGAAAAAAATATTCTGATTTCTGCTCATCATTTGCTTTACATTTCCTGCAACTATTGACTTCACAGGAGTCTAACAGTGTTTCCACCTGAAATACAGATAGCCACGGTTGCAGATGACCAGGTTCCAAATATTAGATTGATTGAAGAAGAAAGAAATGGTGATGAAGAATCAACCAGTCTAAACTGGTATGTAGTTACTAACAACCAGCTATTACTTTACTGATATATAAATCCGTTCTGCGCGAAAATGATGATGATAAAAAGTTTTAATTTTTAAATAAATGCATGGATCTTTGCAGCCACAATGACAATCTACCAGACACACAAGAATGTTCCACAGATAGTAGCAGGCATCACAATGAATTAAGAAATGAGATGGCTGCTCTGAAGGAGAGGAACCAACTGATGGAAGAAGAGCTAAAGGAGATGCAAGAGAGATATTCGGAAATAAGTCTCAAGTTTGCCGAGGTGGAAGGCGAACGGCAGCAACTTGTAATGAAAGTAAGGAACCTGAAGAACAAGAAGAAAAACATGGCCTAAATCTGTTCAGCTCAATGTGTAGGTATGTCAGGTGTGTCACTTCATCATATTGACAGATTTTGCAGAGCATTTTCCAGAATAAATTCTTTGTAAATTGTTATATATGTTTTCTTTCTCAGAATATATATGGTTGTAATACGAAATCCAAAGTGGCATTTCACCATGTAGGAATGTGCCTCAGTAGCTGATTATTCTTTTCTTTTTCTTTTTTTCTGTAATATGCTTTGCTTCTTGGTCATATGTAGAATCTGGTAAAGCATTTATGCATGAATGGCATATCCAATTCCACATTTCACAAACTTGTCATGTGCTAAAACTATATGCCCTTTTTTAGCTAGGCATTTGTCTCTCTCTCTCTCTCTCCTCTATATATATCATGTCTCTTTCAAGCCATAATAAAGAAAACTACTTTAGCACAATGTATTTCAATAATTAAATGCAAGAAGTTGAAGCACACAATTTATGTACTTCAACTTCATGAGATTGATACAAAATTTTTGAATATAATGACATAGTGTTATATATAATATATACACTTTATTTATTGTTAATTAAGATTTAGCTAGGAGTGTTCCGGAGCAGTAGGATGAGAGGGAGATGTAAAAATGATTGGGGGATTCAGATAGTGATGGGGAAAATAGTTTGAATGGGATAAACCTCATGAGTCATGAATACTTCAATTGGATATTATTAATTAGTATATATATAGTGAGATCATGCAGCAGGCATCATATCATATATAATATACATATGAAATGCAAACTAAAATACAATATATATAACTCATGGTAGTAGTAAATGAGAAGTTAGAGGGCATGATTGATCAAAAAGTGGACTGTAACAAGAGCCATGATAAGAGGTGGATCTACTTCAGATTGTAGGGCCAATTGTAGCACATCCTCTCCCAATGGAACTCCTCCTATTGTTTGCTTTTCCATCACCTACCAAAAAAAATTAATTAGATTTAATTCCAACTTGACATACATATATATTTATTGACTAGTTAGATTAGATTTCATATTTATATACATATATTATATATGAAGTGTAGTGTAATTTGGCATATGGAATATATGAGAAATATAAGCACATACAAGTGGCTAGCTTCTTGGATTAATTGGCTAAGACACTCATAGTTGTTCAACTGCTAATTTACATATATATATGTGCATGGATTCTCACGTGTGCTCATTCAACTTTTTATATTTAATCAGATTTTATTTCAATTTCTTTTTTAAAGATGGAATCCGACACCACATTAATAATTAAAATTTTGATTTTTAATCAAAAAAGTAAATTAAATCTCTAATTTAAGTGGCTAATCCAATCTAATCAAGAATCTAGCAAAGTTGAGTGGATTCTTACCATGGCTGTTGGAATGTATGTCTTAAACTATAAAATGTTTATGGTGGGAAAATTCTAGTGATTAGTGAGTCTGATATTGAGGAACATGCAAGGTGATGGATGATTTATGAGGAGAGAGAGACAACCTCTGCCAGCAGGTGGCCTGAGTTGTCTACAATCTTCAATCTTGATTTTGATTTTCCCTTCATTCCTACAATCCTGTAATAACTCCTATTTTCATCACAACCAAACCTCACCTTACAACTGCTGTTTTTCCTCAAAACTCTGATTTCTTTTCTCACTTCAAACCATGGTTTCTCATTCTTGATCTGAGATGAATCACTCCATTTGTAACCTTCCCAACACCCCCACATGCTCAGTCTCTACAGAAAACAAATTACACATGCATATAAACGTAACCATCACTGCTAATTAGTTAAGACCATGATTAATCAAGCTTACTTTTTTGTGTAATGAAAATAAAATCCCCCCGCCGCCATCCATGAGCAGGACATTGCTGCTGCATCTCTGCTGATAATTATCGACACGAAAAACGACGTCGCCCCGGGAGCTGTACACAGTGCAGCCATAGCCATTCAGCACAAGAGACTTCATCCACACTGTGAATGTTGTTGTTTCATTTTCTGATGAGCAGCCATCACTGCTCAGTGTTTGTTTTGGATGGATTTGTGCCATTTGATTTATTCAGTTTTAACTGATCAACTCATCATCATTTATCAAATTATAGATTAATCACTGACTTTATTGCACTTTTCCAAATATTTAAATTGAAATTAAACAAATATTACTGGTTAAGCGGCGATTGCATGAGAATCTTGCTATTTTTCATTAGGTGCAAATTGCAATTAATACGTGATCAATGAGAAGGACGTGGGAGTTTATATATATATATGCTTTATTTGGAAGGTTTTTTTCACAATCAAATAGGGCGTTCTTATCATCTAGATATGGTTTTGGATCTGTTTAATGTCTAATTAATTTGCATTTGCAATTAAAAAATGCATGCCAAATAAATGAAATGAGTTGTTAGCTAGGGCATGCACACTCCAAGTACATGTACCGATCATTGATTACGTTAATTAATCTCCTATAAATATATCAAAACATATTGCACTTTTTTCATTCCAAACATGGCCTTTTCAAAACTTTATTTATTTATTTATTCCAAACTTCATTATCGACTCCATATACCATAACTTCGAGTTTGCTACAATATCGCTCACTTTTTTTTAAAAAAAAAAAAAATTTGTTTATAAGAGGAGAAGTATTCAATATTTATGATTGTGGAATACTTCTCACTGTCTTTCTACAACACCACCCCCAATAATCTCGAACAATAATTGTATATATACTTACATGTAGGAAGTGATAATATTTCATTACATATAGAAAAACTCCACACAATAGATATTGTAAGAAGTCTTTAAGTAGCTAGGGTCATCAAAATAGATGTATTTATATATATTTGTCTATATTAGGGGTGTTCGCGGTCCGGTTCGGCCGGTTTGGAAGGAAAATTTCGGCCAAACCGATAGGTACGGTTTGAAAAATTTTCAAACCAAACCGGCCAAATAATTTTTTGAAACCAAACCGGCCAAACCATATAAAAACGGTTTGGTCCGGCCGGTTTGACGGTTTGAAAAGAAATATGTTTCAACTTTCAACAATCTACTATAATTTGTAGAAAACTAGGGCCTAAATACAAATTAATTATTTTATATTATTTGTTACTACTTATAATAAGATAATTTTTATTCTAAAAATCTTATTTTATAATTTAATGTAAATCAAAAGAAACACATGGGTCAAATGTATAAATAATATTATTTAATGTTAATACTTATTAGTTTATTTTTGATAAATAAAAAAATAAAACTAAAACTATAGTATGTTGGCCAATAAATTTGAACATGGGTTAATTGTATGAAAAAGTAGAAACTTAACAAATGAGCTACAAATTATATTAATTAATTATACTATATATATATATATATATATATATATATATATATATATATATATACACACAGCCGGTTTGAGTCTCCAAACCGTAATCAAACCAAATTTATCCGGTTTTAAATTTTTCAAACCGGCCAAATTAATACGGTTTGGCCGGTTTGACCGGTTTCGGCCAAACCATGAACACCCCTAGTCTATATAGACTTGAATGGATTTTTAAAAGAGTTAAAATATCTAATATATTATAAACTATGCATATTGCTTAAATATATATTAAAATATTAAATTTATTTCAAATTTATGACGAGAACAAAAATTCAGCTATGGAGATTTGAGAACACTAGTTTGTGATATATTTAAATGTTGCATGTAGTGTTATAGATTTTGAGCATGGTAGGGTGAGCTAGGGCTTTAGAGTTTTGCTCTTTTCATCAATTGAAAATAAAACTAATAGTTTAATAATATATATATTTTATAATACATTTCAAAAAATCATAATGGATTATAATGTTTTTAATATATACTTTACCCATTCTAAAATACTTCTTTGTCCCACTTAAATTGTCCCCATTTCCTTTTTCGTCCGTTTGATTTAATTATCCACTTACTTAAAATGAAAAATTAATATACACTCATTAATAAAATACTAATTTCCTTTATTTCTACTCGTATTGGTTGTCGTGCCCGATTAAAATAGACTATTTGACCGGTACGGAGGGTGTAATAGAAAGAAACTATCAACTTACTGCAAAGTTATTTAGTTAACATGAGGGTGGGGCTATTACCGATTGATACCACATGATATTATTATTAATTAATACATGTTAAAAAAAGTCGATCAAAATATATGGTGGAACTGGAATACAACAGCCACACATCTATATATAAATAGCTCAATTACTTTTCACGTACTGTTATAAAAGTGATTGACCTGAGATTCCCTATGCTCCATCAATATATATAAATATTTTTATATAGAAAGACTACACTAATTGAGTCCAGTAATTAATGCATGTATAGTAGTTAGGAAGTAACCTTAATCGTTGTTAAAGATTTAGATTAATTATAAAGATTTTTATAAAAAAAATATGGTGACATTTAATCTTCAACACTTCTGAAAAATATTTATATTGCAGAGATGCAATCCTTTTAATTTGATTGATTAATAATCGACCATTGTTTTAACTGCATGCATACCAACTATCAATTAAAATAATTTTGGTTTTCTTTAAACAACTAGAATTAATTCTCCTTTGTATTTCTCAAGATAATATTGTAGTAAAACAATCTTATCTTTGTTGATTAAATATTTATAGTGGCATAAATTGGAGCTTCCATTCACTGCATGCCTATACTAAATTAAATGTATTAAATACTGATCCACATCAATCCTATCACTTTTATATATTATATTATTATACTTATAGAGAGATTGAATTCATTGTTGAATATAGATGAATATGCGCTCTTAATTGATTAGATCAATAACTAAGATTTTTTTCCTTTTTAATACTACCTTCGTCCCGCTAGAATAGGCCCACTTACCAAATTTGGCGTCGCCCAATTCCAAAAATGGCAATTTTTTCACACATAATAATAAAATATTCATTCCACTAACTCATTCTACACTCACAACTTTTAATTTCTGTACCGAAAAGAAAAGGGCCTATTAAAATGGGACGGAGGGAGTATATAATAAAAAAGTACAACAAATTTAAGCAAAAATGAGTTAATGGACGAAAACATATTTTTTTACACATTATACATGAAAAAAATTAGAATATGTTTTAACCGTAACAGTAACATATATTCCCTCCGTAACAGTAACATATATTCCCTCCGTCCCACCTCAATTGTCCCACTTTCCTTTTTCGTCCATCCCACCTCAATTGTCTCATTACTTAAAAAGACAACTTTTTCACACTCAACAATAAAATATTAATTCCACTCAACTTACTTTACACTCACACTCCTTGGTTATTGTGCCCGGTCAAACCGGGATAATTCAGCCGGGACGGAGGGAGTATAACAAAGAAAAAAATGAGGTAATGAAGGGTCTGGATCCATTTCTATTTAAAACTCCCTCCCATCTGATTAGGTACTTTTTATGTCGACACATGAATTTCGGAATTAGTGCTTAGTAGCTAATTGTGGTCGGTAATAAAATTGTCAATTGTAATTAACTTCTGTAAGACTTAAACAAGTTAATAACGATTGCCAATTTTATTAACGACCACAACTAGGTACTAAACACTAGCTCCGAAATTCATGTGCCGAAATAAAAATTACTTAATGAGACGGGACGGAGGGAATAGTATTGATTCCACTATATGTAACAAAAGGGTGATTCTAAACATAGCCACTTTTTTTTTCATTATAGCCCCTTAAAAAAAATAAATTATAATATTACAATTTTATCCTTATAATTTTAATTTCAAATCTTAATTAAATATTTAAATATATTTTCCCTAAAATAAAGTCCTTCAAATAAAACCTTCTCCAAGATTTAGACATTATCTTCTTTGTTAAAGTAAAATCCCCAGCCCCTAAAAATAAAAAGCTACGCTTCATACTTCTGATTGGGGCTATGAATTTTTAGATTTTCTTCATTATATCTTTCATTAATTCCCCAATTCTCTCTTCCCCTCTCTCTCCATTCTGCACTAATGCCCCCAGGGCCAAAGAATTGCGAGTGGCAATGATGGTTTGCTCGTAAAGAATTGAAACATGATAATAATTAAACTTTGGGAAGGTCTTGGGTTAGGCATGCCTAAACGATTTAGGCGGGTTTTATCCATTAACCCAAGCCCAAACCCATATAATATACCCTATTTGGGATGGGTGAACCCATTTGGGTAGGATAAAACCCGCCTAAACCATTTAGGCCTGCCTAACGCAAGTTTTTGCCTTAAACTTTTTGTCTCCCAATAATTAAAAAACCAGACAGAGAAAAGAGGAAGACAAGGTTGGGCTACTGGACGCCGTTTTACACACGCCTGACAAAGCGACATCGAGGAGTTTTAGGCCAGCCCTTTATCGGATTTCTACGGGTCTATCCTTGTAATCTCTGAATCATTTGAATACAAGTCTATCAGGATTCGCCAGAAGCACTTAAAGGAAGAGGAACCTTTCATTCATTCTTTTCTTCTTACTGAACTGCAAGCCTCTCGAATTGCTTTCCGTGAAATGCAAACCATTCCGATTTCTCATTCTAAATAACGTTCTTGATCTGTTTATTTTCGATGATAAACAATTAAATTCTTCCCACCGAATAAACAAAAATTAGAATTAACAAAAATGTCAAGGTATAATTAGGTTTAATGTTAGCCGTGGAAGATGAAATCATAATCTTAGGGAAATATTTTAAGGGGGCTTTTTATTTGATGGGGTTTTATATCATGGGGTCATATTTGAATATAATCTTTTTAATTAATATTTTAAATTAAAGCTACAAGGATAAAATTGGAATATATGATTTTATTTTTTTAGAGTCACCCGTAACAAAAATACAAAATCCTATTCCAATAAACACACAACTCATGATTTTCTATCATTATATTGTTTATACAAAAAACATTGTATTATATACAAATATTTATACATATATATGTATATATATTTAGAGCGTATTAGTGATCAAGCCATAGATAGTTAGAAGAGCTATCATAAAAGTTGGATCAGCATGAGGTTCCACTATCAATCTCACTACATCTTTTCCCAATGGAATTCCTTCCGCTGATAGCTTTTCTGTAGCCTGCACATATACATATATATATTTAAATAATTGATTAGATTATAATATGTAAAATATATATACAATATAATAAAGGCCATAATTAAATAAATACCTCAGCCAGAAGCTGGCCTGAGCAGTCTATAATCTTGAGTGAAGATTTCCCTTCCAATCCTATGATTCTGCAATAACTTGTGCCATTTTCAAGAATTACTCGGCAAGAAAAGTCTTTGCTCATAAACGAGTGATCTCTTCTCACTTGAAACCATGGCTTCTCTCTCTCACCTGACTTAAAACCTTCCCAGCAACTAAAAACTCGCAGTTTCTGCACAAAACAATAAATTAATAAAATCATGCATGCATTCGACTTTTTTTTTTTTTTCTTATGAATTAATATTCATGCACATGCAGATTAACTCACCTTTTTATAGAGAGAGAACAAAGTTTTGCCTCTTGAATCCATGAGAAACACTTCACTGCTGCTCTTTTTCTGATAATTATCGACTCGAAAAACAACTTCACCTCTTGAATTAAACACCGTGCAGCCATTGCCGTGGAAAACCAGAGACTTCATCCACACTGTGAACGTTTCTCTCTCTAAACATGAAGAACTGCTACTGCTACTGCTGCTGCTGCTGCTGCTCACTGATCTATTAGGATGTATTTTCGCCATATTTGGTGAGATATATAAACTAAGTATTTATGTTTATCATGTAACAAAACTTGGTTGAATGATTGTGTATATATATTCATATATGCAGACGTAATCCGCAACGAAAAAGGAAATAATCAGAAACTATTGAGAAAGTGGCAATACATTATATGAATTGACATAATTAATTAAATTATTGCAGTTTGTTATTATTAAATCTTATGGCTTTGCTTTAGTTGGTAGCTCTTTTTCGAAGAATTAATGGAGTATAAGACATAAGATTAGTCTTAAACCAGCAATTATCTACGGAGCTCGCAATTTCGTTTGATGTGATTAGATGAAATATGTATATAAAAAGATTTAATGATTATGTCACGAGTTAGGAGATTTTTTTTTTTTATGCAAGTAGTTAGTTGTATGTTCATTCTCTGTTACACCTTTTGGTTTGATTCAAGTAATCATCCAATTATTTTATATCAAGCCAATTAATGTTGACTGCAATAGTTGTCGTAATATTTTGATAAATGCATTTTATTAGTGCATAAATATAATTCAATTACAAAAGAATCCATAAAACTCTAATATTTATTTAAATGCCCACTATAAGATATTATAAAATATATAATACGTACATAATAGTAGTAATCACACAAACAAGATTTTATGGCTTAATCTCTCATTTGGAAGAATTAAGTGTGAACTGATTCATATGGATCATATAGCGATTTTAAGCAGTTTCAATAGTAGAATATGAAAAAGTATTTTTTTTAAAAATCTCTCCAAAAACAAGCCAAATAAATGAGTATATTTTCTTCAATTTAAATCCAATGAAAAAGATGTAAAACATCAATTTCATCGTACTATTTACTCCATCCGTCTCGTCTCATCATTTTCTATTTTCGTCTGTCTCGCGGAATTAGTCATATTTTCTAAAATAGAAAAAAAATCCCCTTACACCAATAAAATATTAATTTCATTACTATCACAAACTTTAGTAACTGTGCCAAAAACAAATAAGACTAATGACCCGGGACGAATGGAGTATTATTTAATAATAATAATAATAATAATAATAATAATAATTAATTATTTGCACTATTCTCCACAGTTTGAAGTATTGACTTTATGCGAGTACGTCAATGCAAGGATCTATGTCGGCCACGAGTATTATGATAATGAATCTAATTAACAAAATGGTATATACCGATTAGATTAATTAATTATTTATTAAATAAGAATTAGGGCATGTCCCATTACTTATTGGCAGTTGTGGTACACTTATCCAAGATTGTAGATAATTATTTTAAAATTAGCGTGGGATTAGTGACATGCTGATAGTGATCCCAATTACCACCTTAATTAATTAATTTACACCACTTAGCATGTGAGTTATTAGCTTAGCTAATAGTCAAATTAGGCAAAATACCTATTTTTATTTCATTCTCATCTCTTTCTTCATCAATCATATATACATGATAATTAAGGGGAATCACCTTAATTACTACATGTCAACTTCTAAGTAAATATAATCTTTGAAGTATATTTAGCAATTTTCATTTTCCTTTGAAATGAACATAAACGTCAAAGCATGATTCGTATTCCAAAAGGAGAAATTAAGGACAAAAAATCTACTGGTATAAAGATCCATTAATATTATTTTAGAATTTTATCAATCCATGATAAAAAAAAATAGTTTAATTATCGACTTATAATTTAAAGATATATTTTTTTTTCATTTTGGACCTGAAAGATCCCAAAGTTACTATAAAATTATCAATTCAGAATTCGAAAGATGATAAAATTCTTAATTCAGAAGTTATTATTGAGGTCTTGTATTAAGAGTTTCAAGATCTTTTATATCCTATGTTAAAAACTAAATCTTTTGAGTCATAAATAGATAAGTATTCAAGATTTAGGGGGTGTTTGGTTGGTGGGTTTCGGAATCAGGGAATGGAATGATTCCGAAACCCACCGTTTGGTTTATGGGTATCATTCCCTCCGGAATCAAATGATTCCCTAAAATTTGGGAATCCCCATTCCTCTCTACTTTGGGGGGTTTCATTCCCATACCCACTTCTCCCCAAAATTTATTTTTTATTTGTAATTTTATATAATATAATAATTAATATTAAATTAGTAATTAAATATATTTGAGAAATATTATCATTATACAGTATAATAATATTAATTAAAATATTATATTAATTATAAATTATTATTAATAAATTTATATTAATTGTTTTAAAATAGTAATTTAATATTATTATATTAATTATTTAGTTTTATCTTAATTTTATATTTTATAAAATAAATAAGGAGATAAATATATTATTTATTTATTTTAATATTATTATATTTTCTTAATTTTTATTATTAAATTAATTATTTATTTCTTATTTTTTAATTCATTTTATTTATAATTATTTTCTTATTTATTTACTTATTTTTATAATATTTTTTATAATTATATTATTTATGATATTATATGTTATTATAATTAATATTTTTTTAATATATTATAATAATATTAATATTATAAATCAATCATTTATTTTTTATCTTAATTTTATATTTTATAAAACAAATAATAAGATAAATAGATTATTTATTTGTTTTAATATGATTTTATTTTGTTATTTTTTATTGTTAAATTAATTATTATTTGTATAACAATTTAATTATATTATAAACCTATAAACTTAAAAAATAAATCATCAGAATTGAAAAATGATTCCAAAACTCATCTAGTAAACCAAACATCAGAATTGGGAATGATTCCCAAAAATCAAACCCATACCCATTCCCTCTACTATCAAACCCATACCCATAGTGATTCCCGACAGTTAAACCAAACGCCCCCTTAGTATCTTTTATATCCTATATTAAAAATCCAATCTTTTGAGTTATAAATTATAAGTAAATTGTCTTTTTATTTTAAATTGATAAAATTCTTATTCGTTTTAAGAAGAATATACACTGTTTTAGTATCTTTTATATCCTATATTAAAAATCCAATCTTTTTGAGTTATAAATTGATAACTAAATTGTCTTATTAGTTTTAAATTGATAAAATTCTTATTCGTTTAAAGAAGAATAAACACTGTAGGCTTATATTTTCTAATTAGGCCACAAAAGCCCATAGGCCATTGGCTAATGGGCCGAGTATTGTGTTAGCTTGAAACTTAATTGTCAAATATGGAAGATATATTTACTGTTACATATAATTCGGTATTGTGTTTTGGGAAAATATGAATATTTGGGATTAACGTACAGGTATAGATTAACATAATTAATTACCTGTTATGTTGGATAAATTAAATAAATTATTTTTTCTGAAAGACTTAATCAAATAGATTTAAATTAACATAATTAAATTACTTGGCATATTGGATTTATTAAATTAATTTATTTTCGAGTGATTATGGTTTCGTGTGGTTAAGAAAAAAGAGAAAGCCATAATGATTTATGTTTTTAGTTATAATATATATAAATATAGAATATAGTAATCATCAAATCTTATAATTCGTTATCTTATAAAATCAGATTTATTTTCTGATTGGAATTCTAAGATACGTAGGTATTTGATCAACTCCTATTTGGTGAAGACAGATTTGATATTATCTTATGGTTTGCTTTTTTAGATTCGTTTCCTTAGTTAAATTAGGATGCATGAGATTTGTTATATGTTTCCTTTTCCTAAGATGCATAGGAATTAAGTATCGTTAGAAACTGAGTTTCAGTTTACTTTTTAATTTTGATGTTTTGATGTGTCAAAACTTATTTTAATGTTAAGTGTTTAGAGTCTCTAAAATGTAATTCTTATGTAGGATTAATCGAATTGTAATAGTTTAGAAACTTAGATGCTGGGATATGTTTTGGGATTTATCTAAGATTAATTTTTTATATCAAATTTGATCGGATTATTGAATTGATAAAAGTGCTTCCAATTATATTTTTTTTAATATATGAATATCTAGTATTGAATTTATAATTGATATATATCTTTTAATAGATAAAAAAATGTATTCCGCATTCATGGTGAGACGATATTTTTTTATTAGAATTATAATATGAATTCATAGTGCATAACATGCACTCGATATAAATTGGACATATAAATACAATATATGATCAGTGCAAAAAAATTTAACTTAATATACATACAAAATATATATACTTTATAATAAAATGTATAAATTATGGATCTTGTTCAAGGTAAAAAATATTGTAATATATATCCCAAATCTTTGTATCCTTATTATTATTTTTTTTATTTACAGTGATATCTTCATATTGTTTTTTTAATTGTTTTCAACTAAATATGTATCAAGGCTCAATAAAACTCAATTAATTATCGATTCATTTCCATCCTTATTATTATTACTCCCTCCGTCCCATAACATTAGTCTTGTTTCATTCCGGCACAGATACCAATGCGAGTAGAGATAGAGGAAATTAATATTTTATTAGTGAATGTGTATTAATTTTCCATTTTAGGAAAGAAGATTAATGTTTGGGACAGACGAAAAAGAAAAACAAGACTAATGTTATGGGACAGAGGAAGTATTATTTATTTACAATGATGTCTTCATATTGTTTTCTGTTTAATTATTTTCAACTAAATATGTATCAAAGCTCAATAAAACTCAATTAGTTATCGATTCATTTCCCCATAGATGAATTTTTTATTTTGGACTCGAAAGATCTCAAATTGTTAACTGTTTTGATTCAAGCCACAAAAGATTATAACAATATCAATTCAAGATTTGTTATTGAGGTACAGTGCTAAGAATTTTAGGATATTTTGTATCCTATATTAAAAATTCAATTTTTGAATCATAAATCTATAATTAAACTATTTTAATGTAAAATTCATAAAATTCCTATTATTTTTAGGAGAAGAAAGAAACTATACGTAAGCCTATGTTTTCTAATTAGGCCAGAAAAGCCCATAGGCTTTAATAGGTTAATGGTCCAGAGTTTTATGTACGGGCCGACAGTGTCTCAAAAACATGTGAGGGTGTATAAAGGAATTCATTCATTGTTTTTATTTTTTATTTTTTTTAAAAAAAACTTCTTTTAAGAGAAAACAAAAGAAAGAAAAATACATATATTGGACACAAGCGTTTTTAGATCACTTATGTGCTGAGGTGGTTACAAAATCTCAAATATTTAGAGTGTGTTTACTTCATATATGATATACTAATTTTCATATAGAGTCTCTTATCTCTAATTAATTAATTAATTAGCACTATTTTAATAGGACCAATTCAACTTGCCGTTTTGTCAGCACCAAATTACATAGTTTGGGAAAAGTTAAATGATGAAGAAGTTGCATATCAAGAACATATTTTATGAAAATATTACGCATTTTAGTTATTAAAGATTACAAATTTTGCGACAATATATTATAGATGTGGATTGGATTAGGAAACGTGGATATAGTCAATAACTTATGTAGAAGGGAAAAGCAAAGTATAATAAATGGAATTTGTTCCTGCCTTCATATTACATTACATCAATAATAAATAAATAATAGCTACAGTTGTCTCTTCGTTCGGGGTATAGTGGTTAAAGCACATTTTCTGTGACTAAAATGTCATAAGTTCAAGATTAATATAAAATTTATTTAAAATAATAATAATAGCTACAGCTGGACCACCCCTACTCTTTTCGTTTTTTGGATTTTTTAATATTAAAAAAAAAGAAAAACTAGATTTTTTTTGCTGTGCTTCCAGGATTGATCAAAATGAATGGATGGATCAATGAGGATTTGCTAGCATTCAATTTATTTTATTTGGAGGATTATTATATTCTATTATTGTTAATTATACACATATATTAATCAAATGCATAATTAGCAGATTTAGCATCATTCTAAATGAGGCACACCCAATACATATTAGGAATACCACCACCTCCACGGTGAAAAATCATATGAGATGCTTCGATCGGCACTATCCTCAGCTGTATTAATTGTCATAAGAATCCCTATTCTGTTCAGATAAATAGCTGCCTTCTCTTCCAAAGCCATATACACACATTGCCTACCCACCAACAAGCTAAGTTCTATTTGGAACATTCCATCAAACACCTTCAGCACATTTAGAAGCTTGCTCCTAGTTTGGTCACTAGAGAGAACCTGAGAATGTCGCTCTCTATTTATGAAAATGATGGTCACACAAAAAAGGGGCTGGAACGAATGGTGATGTTGTTACAAAAGGTTGTGGATGACGATTTGTAGGAGCGGGACGTGTAACTGCAGAGATGATTGGAGTTTGCAAAGAGGGTAGTGGGAGCAATGGCGGTGGGATCGGAGTGGATAAAGGAGACTGAACGTGGGATAGAAAATATGCCTCATGGATTCTCGCATGTTGTGGTGAAAGGCTGTGAGTTGGTCCTCCAGACCTATGAGCGCCGCTGTCACTTCTTGTTTCGACAGTGTGAAGTACGAATATGCGAATATGTAAGTTTGACACACGGTTGTCAAACTTACTCGCATTGACAGGTTAATGTCAAATCTTATATGCTTACAACTTTGACTCTTAAATGTCAAAGTTTCGAATCTGTTTGTTCAACTAATTCCTATCTTTTAGGAAACTTATCCTATCTTTTAGGAAACTTATATTTATCTGTTAGGATTCAGATATATTATGCCTATTATTTATGTTTATTAATTATATATTTTATATTATTATTCTAGGTTGTTATTCTAGTTCATAAATAATAAGGAGCACCTCTACATCTTTATCTAACCCCCACGTGAGTTAGTGGAAGTTCATTTTTTGTTGTATGAACAGGTAAAGAAGTGGAAGAAGACACGATCCATTGCCAAGTAGTGGAAGAAGTGCTCGTGTGCTCCAAGTTTTTTAAATAAGAGACGAAGAAGACTAGAGACTTAGAGTTTCAGAGGTTAGACACATTCATGCGAGTTCTCTAGGCAGAATCGTCTTTCTCCAATCTTTCATCAAACGCATGAAGACTACAATCGAGTAGTGGAATCCATCTCCGGAGAGTGAATCCTAAGGTGGAGGAACATTTGGGTTGTATCGTGTGTATTAGTGTTGGATTGTTTTTGTAGGAATTTCTCTAAGGAGTGAACTTAGGAAAATTTCTATCTTGTTTAGTATTTTGTTCTTCACTTGTAAAAACCTTATTTTGAAAAGTGAAAATTATTTGCCGTATGGCTCTCGAGGGTTTATGATTTATAAACCTTCGAAAAATTAATTCCACTCTGTCAAACTCTTTAGCTTCCGCGTGTGTTAAAATACTCTGTTTTGCGTATGTCAAACTTTTGTGTTTTACTATCTTTGACACCATTGTGTTACACTCGGGCACTAAATTCTATAAATTATATCAGACAGGGCAACGTCTCTCAATGAAAGCACCAATTGATACCATCACGAATAGTATCAAGGATAGGGGAAATTCAAGCTGTAGCTAGACTCCAGAAATTAAAAAGAGAAACAAAGAACTCAGAAGAAGTAGATAAATCCGCTTAATTCGTCTCATTCATGTTTTCTTCATTACACAATAACATGTCTATATATACTAAACATAGCCCTTAACCTAAATAGTTAAGGCTCTAACAATAATTATTTGGGCCACAACTTCGTCTCGGTTGTCGTTGGGCTGTTGGTGTATTAGTCTTCCTCAAAATATTAAAAAAAGAAGGAAGAGAAAAGAAAAAGGAATAAGAATGTGGAAAAACTAGCTCATTGTGATCAAATTCATCTTATTGTGTCGTGGTTGTGCAATTCTGATTGTGTCTCCGTCTTTGATTTTGTAGCTTCTAAACGAGTTCGAGCATTCCATTTACAAGCCATTATAGATCAATTTAAAACTGGATGGAACATCCATTGCATCCTCTTTATTACCGATGATAGTTGACCAACTTTTTCTGAAAACTTAACTTTAACAGGAATAGAAACTTTGTTGCAGCTTAGAGATATATGTATCTCATCTTTCCTATTTTTTTCCTATCTTTGAAATCAGCATGCAATAAGCAAAGATTGGGTAAGCCCCAGTCCGATATATTTCCATATTCGTCTTCGATAAGGACACCCTCGTATTTGATTACTATTTCATCTGTTTCGATCAACATCAATACTGAACTACGATTTCACCCACTCCTTTAGTGTTTGGACATTGTCGTCGACGATCCAAAGTTCCCTTGCGATAATCGATAACAACAAAATTGAAAGATATTAATTCCTCAAGCACTTTTACCTTTAGAAGTGATTTCTCGTTGACGTTGTATTCGAGCAACGATTTCTCGAGTGGTAAAATCTTGCCACCCAACAAAATATCCATACTCGTTGGGAGACCTTCATTCTTCATAGAAAGTCTTTTCAATTCCCGCAGATTGTTGTTTGTTGAAATATAAATTTGATTCGGACTTTATTAGGAATTAAATAATTTATGATGTTTAGGCTCAAAGTTGTAGATCCACTAACTAGTCTATTCTAGAAGTCACTTGTAGATGCTATTGGAGGTCACTATAATATAATAAGATATTTACATAGAGTTCTCTAAAAAATCTTTTATAGCCATTAGATTAGAGTTGACATGACATAATCATAGCAGTTGTAAAGTACTATAAATAAGGGTTGTATGTTAAGTTTGTAATCAATCAAAAAAATCTTTTTTTTGATATGTTATATAATTTTATTTTTTTATATCTACATAGAGTTATCTAGAAGATCTTTTATAGCCATTAGATTAGGGTTTAATATGTTATATAATTTTCATTTTTTGATAAAAAAATATATTTTTTAATATCAGCAAAGAAGTTCAAACCATGAATGCATCAGATAGACAGGTTACAAGCTACCAGCTGAACTATACATATACTTATGAAATATATATAAAAACATATATATATATGTATGTATCCGGCCGTCCTGGTTGAAATGGCTGGTTTGTACAACGAAACTATAACCGGACTGTTTTGTCCGGTTTTAAATTTTTCGGACAGTCGGATTAAAAATCATAATTTAAACGGCCAAATAAATTAGGTTAGACCAATTTGACCGGTTTCGGCCAAATCTCAAACACCCCTATCAAACCTTTTAGTTTCCATCATTGTTCAACGAACTGTTTTGGGAATTGTGGTTTCTTGCGGGACTTTAACTGCAAAATTGAAAGATATTAATTTCTTTAGCACTTTTACTTTTAGAATTGATTTCTGCTTCACGCCACACTTGAGCAATGTTTTCTCATGTGGTAGAGTCTTGCCACCCAACAAGATATCCATAATCGTTGGAATAGCTTCATTCTTCGTGAGAAGTCTTTTCAATTCCCGCACGGTTGTTAGTTGAAATATAAACTTAATTCGGACATTATTAAGAATTAAATAATTTATGATGTTTCGGCCCAAAGTTGTAGATCCACAAAGTAGTCCATTCTAGAAGTCACTAGCAGATGCTATTGGAGGTCTCTAGAATAAAATATTTAAATATTACAGACATTACATTAGAGTTGACATAACATAATCCTAACGGTTGTAAACTACTATAAATATGGGTTATATGTTAAGTTTGTAATCAATCAAAAAATATATTTTTTTGATATGTTATATAATTTTGATTTTTTTATATTTACATAGAGTTCTCTAAAAGATCTTTCATAGCCATTAGATTAGAGTTTGATATGTTATAAAATTTTGATTTTTCGATTAAGAAGTTCGAACCTTGAATGCATCAGATAGACAGGTTGCAAGCTACCAGCTGAACTAAACACATAATTATAAAATATATATAAAAAATGTGTGTGTGTGTGTGTATATATATATATCGAACCAACTCAAGAACTCAACTCTACAACAAAAAACACAACACAAACGAATTACGAGGTTCAGCCACAAAGACTACGTCCAAGGGGGTCACTGATTTCTTTATTGATCACAAAGTAGGGAATTTCAACATGTTTCGCTCAACCGAAACCTCACTACACAGAATTACAGAAAGAGAGAAGCTCGCGAGCTCGATGATGAAGGAGATAAGCTGAAGTTTAGCAATTGACCCTAAAACCAGATTAACAAACTATCTACCCCAAAACCAACGAGAAAATAACACGTGGATAACACACAAAACCCTTCCACCGAATTTCATACGTATTTTTTAGTAAGAAACACAATTCTCCTTCAGCAAATAAAAGCTCCATACTTAGCCGAATTTCACTTTCTCTCGTACATGCATGCATATCTCTTGATCATGCAGTTACACACATATAACATATCTCCCTCCTAACAAGTGATCAAGCCCAAACCAATTTCCACCACTTAGTTCCACTACATAATTGGTAAGCTGGTCATATACGATCAGTACAACCCTAGGAGCTTCATACATAACTTAAATTTTGTAGAAGGTATCACTTTGGTCAATGCATCTGCAACATTGTAATCAATTGACACCTTCTCCACTTTCACATCACCTTCATCTATGATGTTCCTCACGAAATGATACTTTACATCTATATGTTTTGATTTCTCGTAAAAAACTGGATGCTTTTTTAAACACAAAGTACTCTGACTGTCACATAACACACTCACCGTGTCTTGCACAATTCCCAGCTCATTTATAATCCCCTTAAGCCATAGGGCTTCCTTGATTGCCTCTGTTAAAGCCATAAATTCGGCTTCAGTTGTAGACAAAGCCACCATTGTCTGAAACTTTTATTTCCACACTATAGTTGATCCATATAGGTTGAACACATATCCGGTTTGAGATCTTCTAGTATCAATGTTGACTGCAAAATCATAATCAACATAGCCAATCAAAGCTTCACATTTCCACTGATCATGTTTCTGAAATAAAAGACCAACCTGAACAGTTCCCTCCATGTATCTGAGTATTCCACACAATGCATTCCAGTGTTGCTTTCCAGGCATTGACGTGTATCTACTTGTCATGCTAATAGCATATCATATATCTGGTCTGGTGCAGATCATTAAGTACACGAGGCTGCCTACTAGACTTGCATAAGGTATGTTATCCATATACCTCTTGTGTTCTTCTGACACAGGCTTCATAGTCTCACTGAGCTTTACTTCATGACTCAGAGGTAAAACTAATGATCTGTGCGGTCTAGCTCCAAGCTTCTCAATCACCTTGAGAAGATAACCTTCCTGAATCAGCTTGAGTCTTCCTTTATCCCTTTCTGATGATTATATACATTCGCAGAATCTTGTAAGCAACACCAAGATCTTTCATATCAAAATCCTGTTTCAGATCCTTCTTTACTTGATCTATATATGCTAAGTGTTTGGCTGCAAGTAACATATCATCCACATACAATAAAAGGTAAATCAGACTAGAATTACACCCCTTCTTCGTATATACACATTTGTCATAGTTGGATCTCCAGAAACCACTACTCTTCATGTGGTTGTCAAACCTTTTATTCCACTGTCTTGGACTTTGTTTAAGTATATATAGTGATTTTTTTGTAATAAGCATACCTGATCTTCCTTACCAACTTCAATAAAACCAGGTGGCTGGTCCATATACAACACTTCTTCAAGCTCACCGTGAAGAAATGATGTTTTGACATCTAATTGATGTAATTCAAGATCCAAATGGACTACCAATGACAAAAATATTCTTATTGAGCAGTGCTTAACAACTGGGGAGAATACTTCATTGAAATCCTCTCTCTCCCTTTGTGTAAAACCTTTAGCAACCAACCTTACTTTATGCCTAATTTTAGGTGGATTCATATTCTCAAACTTACTTTTAGAAATCCATTTGCATCTAATTGCTGAGAGGAACTTGGGTTTGTCAACTAATATCCAGGTATGATTGTTCCTTAAAGATGTCATTTCTTCAATCATGGCATCCGACCACAGTCCTTTCTCTGGACCCTTACAGGCTGCCTCAAATGTCTTGGGTTCCTCATCTTAGAGCTTCTCTGCAATGTTCAAACTCAAGAAAATAACATCTGCTTCTGAAAATCTTCTTGGAGGGTGTATCTCCCTCCTCACCATATCCCTTGCAAGCCAATAACCAGATAGAATGTCACAATGGTTTTGATTTTCTTCTGTAGGAGTACTTTCTTCTATAGGAATGTCACGTTGGTTCTGATTTGCTTGTTCTTCTGGTTCATCTTTAGATACAATTCCCTTATATTTCTTTTCAAGGTATGACATAACCATTTCACTGAATGTTACATCTCGGCTGGTGAGCACCTTCTATTGATTCTCTTCCATGCACTATAGTCTATACCCCTTAGTTCCAGTAGGGTAACCTAGTAATACACATCTCATTGCCCGAGCTTGAAGCTTATCCTTTCTACATGCACATATGCAAGACAACGAAAAGGTCTTAGCTGTGAGTAATCTGGTGCCTTGCCATACCACGTATGGTCTGGTGACTTGAACTCAAGAGCTGTAGATGGAGATTTATTGATTGATATCATGTTGTAGAGAGTGCTTCACCCCCAAAACCTTTTTGATAAACCACATCCCAAGAGCATACATCTCACCCATTCCATAAGGGTTCTATTCATTCTGTCCACAACTCTATTTTGTTGTGGATTATATGGGACTGTTTTATGCCTCTTGATTCCTTTAATCAACAAAATGAATCAAATTTTATTTTAAATTTTAGTGTGTCTCATAGATTGATTGATTTAGGTTTTAGAATAAAGTTTTTCATTTTCTAAATGTAAAATGTATCATATAAGCCTCTAAATTAACTTTATATAAGCCTGTAAATATGCATTATATAAGTCTATACAAATGCAATATGTTTCGTGAAATGATTAAGATTTTCATAATATAATTATTTATTTTTCTAATGTAAATTGTATTATATATGCCTGCAAATATGAATTATATAAGCAAGTACAGTTGCAATATGTCTCATGGATTGATTGAGGTTTTAGAGCATAATTGTTTATATTTCATATGTAAATTTCATTATACGATCCTATAAAAATATTATGAATAATGCAATATTTATATTCTATATAATGCAATCAAATAGAAAAGATAATGTAATAATAACTTGCTAAATTGATTTATTAAAATATGATATTCCTAAAAATTGATATGGGTGATATTTTAAATTAGGGATTTTCTTATTTTTCTAGATATAATGAGTGTGAAAATTAATTTAGGAAAATTTTAATCAAAATACGAAATTCCTAAAATGTAGGGATAGTGGAGCATTAAATTAGGAATTTTCCAATTTTGTAAATATGATGGTGGGGAAAAATTACTAAAATAACCTGTTAATGCATTTTTTATAAGTAGATAATGCATCTTTTTAATTTGGGTCTAATATTCGTTCCTAACCGTCCAACTACTAAAATAGGTGATCTGGATTCATTCTCATCTCTCATCTAAAGATGTATGTTTTGAGTTTGACAAACTCATGTCCCACATCGGAGAAAGAGGTGATTCCTTAACAAAACTCGAGGGGAGAAAGTCTTCAACAAAACTCGATACAATGGGTGCCTTGTGTCGAAAGCTTCTTGACAGTGGTGGTCAGACGGCGGGTCCCGTTAGTTGACGGCGGTGCAAGATGTATTGTGATCGAGGAGAAGGACACGAGATTGTGGTCCTTGGTTTGAGGGGAGGATTGTTGGATTTGACAAACCCATGTCCCACATTGGAGAAAGAAGGAAGTGATTCCTTATATATAAGAGTCCATCCAACTTCATTAATATTAGGCGTTTTGGGATAGAGATGCCCAAATGCAAAACCGTGAGAGTTTTGGCTCAAGCGAACAATATCATACTAATGTAGAGTTGTCGGTCCCTCAACAGTATGTATCATTGGTTGATATTAAACTATTTTTAATGTAGAATTCATAAAATTCCTATTATTTTTTAGGAGAAGAAACTATAAATAGGCGTATATTTTCTAATTAGGCCAGAAAAGCCCATAGGCTTTAATAGGTTAATGGTCCAGAATTTTACGTACGGGCTACAATGTCTCAAAAACATGTGAGGGAGCATAAATTCATTCATTCATTTTTTTTTTCTTAAAAAAAAACTTTTTTAGAGAAAACTAAAAAGGAAAAAAAAAAATTGGACACAAGCATTTTTAAATCGCTTATATGTGTAGAAAATCTCAAATATTTAGAGACTCCTGTGTTAACTTCATATTAATTTATATTATATACTAATTTTCTTAGACTTTCTTATCTCTAATTAATTAATTAATCAGCACTATTTCAATAGGACCAATTCAACTTGCCGTATCGTCAGCAGTCAGCACCAAATTAGATAGTTTGGAAAAACTTAAATGCTGAAGAAGTTGCTTATCAAGAACATATTTTATGAAAATATAACGCATTTTTAGTTATTAAAGATTACAACTTTTGCCACAATATATTTTAGATGTGGATTGGATTAGGAATTTTGGTTATAGTCAATAACTCATGTAGAAGGGAAAAGCAAACTACAATAAATGCAATTTGTTCCTGCCTTCATATTACATTACATCAATAATAAATTAATAATAGCTACAGCTGGACCACCCCTACTCTTCTTGTTTTTTGGATTTTTTAGACTAAAAAAATAAATAACTAGATTTTTTTTATTGCATTATCCCAAATCGGCCATAGACCTGAGAATATATCACTATATAACAGCGAAACTTTTCTCTCTTTACAAATCGGCGTAGGATCCGATTTGTCCTAATAATAGGACTCAAAGCTCCTCTCTCCTTACAATATTGTATAAAATGAATGGATGGATCAATGAGGATTTTCTAACATTCAATTTATTTAATTTGGAGAAATGTTATATTCTATTATTATTAATTGGGCACATATTTTAATCAAATGCATAATTACCAGATTTAGCATCATCATTCTAAAATGAGGCACACCAAATAAATACGGAAAAGTTAAAGACAAACGCATGAATTAATGAGTCCAACAATGGCAGAGCAAAAGAAACAGAATTTAATATTGAAGGTCCAAATTAATTTAATTATAATGAATTTAAAGAGATTTAATGAATGCAAATTGCAGATATAGTAAAAGAGAAACCAATTAAATATGAGTAGATGGAAGAGCATTTAAGACAAGGATGAAGCAGCTAGGATAGTTCCATAGGGGTTAGTACTTAGTATAGTGACACAAATCATCACATTATTTAACCCTCTATCAACAATTATTCTCTTCATAACTAATAATCTAATTATTCTCTCAATTATCCTTTATAATGCCATGGCAAGAATGTATAGCCCCAAACCCTAGATTGAGCCTTTTCAGATTATAGCTTTTGTTAAATATGAAATTGACGTTCAATTAAACGTTTTCGTAAACAAACAAATTATAATATGAGATATGAGTTGCTGCTTAACTTAATGTAGAGGTGGTCAAACCGGCCACCGAAACTTTATTTTGATGGGCCGGTTCAGGTTCCACCCTTAACCGAAACCGGTGATTCGGAACCGGCAATTCAGAACCGCTGAACAAAAAAAAAAATCGACCAATGACAACGCGCCACATCACCTCGAATCGCCGATTCCGAACCGGAACCGGACAAGAACCGTATTGAACCGAAACTATAATCGTAATTTAAAGAGCCGGTTCACGTTATTTTTAAGAACCGCCGGTTCGGAACCGACCATTGGCCATCTCTAACTTAATGCTTAAAATCAGGGGTGGATCTACGCTCTAACTGGTGGGGTTGTCCATACTTATGGGATTTGCAAATTTTGTTTTATATATATGTATAATTTTTTTGAAGAAAAAAAATTATAAGGTGTCGATCACATGAAATTGTGATTGAGCTCCCAAAATAAAACTCGAGTTCTACATCTGCCCCTACTCGAAATGCTAAAACGATAAGAAATTTTAGATAATTTTGATTTGGATCAATATTTTTTTTTTGTCCATGGAAATTGTATTTTTAAATATTTTTTTCTTGATTGATAAAAGACTTAATGAATGAAAGCTTAAAGTATACTTCTAACATTAGTTACAACTAGCTTTCTACAAAAAGTAAAAATATACACACACACACATTACACTTTTTTTACGCCATCGATTCAGTATTAATTATAGTTGTTATAAATTATTTTCCACGCAATATTAATTAGTTTATGATATATATTCTCTGCATTAAATGTTTATAGATAATAAATTTACACTATTATATGATGAAAATCTTTGTTTAGTGTAGAATTTAGATGGAATAAGTCGCATTTAGCAACAAAATGAAGTTTGAATGGTATGAGAAGAGAGTCATCTGCAGGCCAAGACAATATTACCTAGATTCAAATATTTAAAGTTGGATAACTATGTATATATGTGTATGTATGTATGTACTTGTAAATTGATTTATTGGTCCTCATTTTTTGTTTTTATATAAGTTCAATAATGAATGAGACAGCATACCTAACCAATTCAAATTTTCGAAAGTAAAGCATGCCAATTTGATAAACTATTTATAAGTGCACACATTAGTCAAATCCATGATTGAACCCTTAATTTAATCTTCTTATGCATTCATGTATTTCTTAATAAATATTAATTAGATTTAATTTTTGTCCCCTCGTTCGGGGTGTAATAGTGAAAGTACCTTGTCTGGATCAATAAGTCATAGGTTCGAAGTTCCCCGGGAATATCTGGATGTGTGAGTTTAAATAAATGTAATTCTATAAAAAATAAAAATAAAAAAGACTTAATTATTTTAATATTGTAGCTAAGTACTACTTATTTTAAATGGGTAAGAAATTGAGAGTCGAGTTTTTTCCAATCCTAATTTAATTTTATAATTTAGTTAAAAAACTTCAACATAAGCCAAACAAATACATCTCACATATTTCATTTATAAAGTTAATTTTTGTGGTTTAGTATTTTGCATACGTCTTGTTAGGGTTCTTCATTTCTTTTCTTTTTAAAAAAAATCAATTATGTTAGTCTCATATAATCAACTTTTTAATTAATTCCGTGTATATATGCACTAACTAAGGCTTTCGCTTGATTATGTTATATTCACATTTAACTAACCAAATGATGATCAATATTAAATTAATCACTCAAAATACAGAAATATAGGGTTTAAGTTATTTTTAACTTCTTAATCAATTACTCCATCCGTTTCGATTATATAGTCCGAGTTACTATTTTAGGGTGTTTCAATTATATAGTCCAGTTTCTATATTTAGTATTATTTTTATATAGTCATTTACCATTACATCCCTCAATAATCTTGGAAAATGAGAATATTAAATATAATATTATGAAAATGGGAGAATAATTAATGCTTTAAATAAGGTTAATGTTGAAAATTTATTTAAATATTAAATAATTTTTGACAAACGTGCAAAATCAAAGTGGACTATATAATCGAAACGGAAGGAGTATTAATTATTTAGACTCCCCACATCAATTTTCCAACCAAGGAATGAAGAAAACAGAATCGATCTTAAAACTTCTTTTTATAAATTATTTTTTTATTTTTTCGATATTAGGAAAGAAACGTAATAAATAAGTATTTGATGAGAGTGAGACTACAGCCCCCACACGTATATTTAATTACTGGCATTTCAAACATAACATCAAACAAAGACCCTTATTTTCAAAATTTCAAAAGCATAATATAAGTTCTCTAATTATTGTTAACATACAGCAATCAGAAATTGTTGCATTCCAAGTTCAAGATTTTTTTTTCAAAATCTTGCTTTTTATTTAAAATAAACCAATTGGCAGGGAACACGTAGGACAGGAGCGGCTAGTTTATTTTAGTTTTATGATGTTAAAATATCATAAAATGTTTGTAATATTTGGTTGGAAGCACTACGGTGAGGACCCTACCCTTCCTATTCTAACATTTTTTTCCTGTCCCACTGTCTCCCCTTTCAATTCATATTGCCAGCATTCTCTATTTTTTTTTATTATTAAATATTACATATAATCCTTATCTTTAAATTACATAACTTATGAAATTATTATGGATTTTTGAAATAAATTGCATAAATATTGGACTAGGTGAGAACTCAACTTGACACATCAATTTATGAAGAATTTAAGGGGTGAAAATTTGTGCACCTAATTGACAACTAATTACGTCGTAAACAGCTGTTTGATGAGTACTTCCTTTCCCAACCCTGATTGCTTAGCTAATTCCACAGTCATTAATTACTCACTTAATTATGGACCATTATTTTTATACAAGTGAATAAATAATAATTAAACCATCTTAACCTATTTCATCATGTGGTGTTTTAAAATAAACTTTGTGGAAATTCTACTTTTGAAAATAGTAAAATGCAACATAAAATATTCAAATGTTTTTTTGAGAAAAAAGTTTTTCAAATAATAATTAGTTAATTACTATTAGGGTAAGCAAAAGCTTTTTACGCCATTAAACCAACTCAGTTCCATTCAAATTCCTTCATTTTTACAACTAAAAAACACACTAAAACATTCTTTCTTTTTCCTGCACTTTACATTTTCTGCTTCCGTGTAGGCTAGGTTTTGATTTCTGTATCCAGTCTCTCTCTCTCTCTCTCTCCCCCCTCTCCCCTCTCTCCCACATACCAAACACACACCTCTCTTTGAATCAAAGTCTTCCTCACTTGTGGAACTTCATTCTCATTTTCCAGTAGCCTTTGCTTTCATGGGTTGTTACTGATTTTGATTCAAGATTTGCTGCTAAGCTTACTCTCTTTAGTTCATCACGTTCTCAACACTTCAAACAATAGAATTTTGGGTTTCTTATTTTGGGTTTGTTTCTCATTCTTTATATTCCTCATTCTCTTTCTTTCATAAACCCACTTAATTCATCTTTCTTTACCCTCTTCTCTTTCCAAATCTTTTAGTTCCGCCTTTTTTTCTTGATTTTCTTTGGGCTTCTTGAGGATTTGTTCTTGCAGATGGGGTTTTCAAGTTCTTGAGGGTGAGTTATGTGTAGGATGCGTCGTGGAAAGATGATGCCTTCTGCGTCATTTCAAGCTCTCTTGCTTAGTGTGGCACTCTTCTTCGCGAATTGCTTCGCATTTCCGGAAAATGAAGGTAAGTCTTTTAGCTTCGAAGCTGTAGCTGACTCCACAGATCTTGACTTGTGATTGAACTACTACTCAATGTTGTATGATTGTAGTTTTGAATTGTTGTAGCAATGTTGCGTTGTTCCATTTTATCTTGCGAAGATCTTGTATTTCAAATCTTTGATAGAAAGCTAGTGTAAGAACGTATCTAAAGCTGAAGATTGCTATAGTCTTTATTCATGATTACTCTCTCAAGATTTCCGGATTTTTCGTTTTTTTTTCAGTTGAAGCCTTAACTGCTTTCAGGAGGGCCATTTTTGAGGACCCTTTGCTGGTTTTGTCAAATTGGAACCCTCTGGTTTCAGATCCTTGTTCTTGGACAGGCGTTTATTGCTCTATTGCTGGCGACCACGTCGTAAAGATGTAAGATTTTGGGTCACAGTTATGGATTTGACATGTTTTGGATATGCAACATTGCTTGTAAATTGCAAGTTCATTGTGCTGTTACCTGATTGTGATTGAACTCAAACTGCAGTAATATATCTGAGGCATCTATAAAAGGGTTTATTGCACCAGAGTTTTACAAGCTCTCGGCCCTACAAGAGCTGTAAGCTTACTTTACCCTTTTTTTTTTGTATTGAGTATTGTTGTATTGCAATTATGCTGATCAAGTCTCTTTCTTGAATAACAGAATTTTGCATAAGAATTTGTTGATTGGTACAATACCTAAGGAAATTGGCTTGTTGAAAAACCTCAAAGTATTGGATTTGGGGTCAAACCAGCTGACTGGACCAATTCCACACGAGATTGGAAACTTGACTGGCATCCAAAAGATGTTAGTGGGAAATGAGTGTTAGATATGAAGTTACATTGTGGATTTATCTGTCTTTCCCACCCTCTTAGTAGTTTCTGTCTTCTTTTTTGCAGAAACCTTCAGTCCAATGTGTTGACTGGACAATTGCCTTATGAACTTGGTAGCTTGAGGTACCTGGAGGAACTTCGACTTGATAGAAACAAGTTCATAGGATCTATCCCTGCTGCTAACAGCTCTGATTTTTCGAGCCTCAAGCATGGAATGTAAGTTCGAGCTTTATTGACCCTTGAAGACAATGTGCTTTTTCATGTCTTCATTTTTCTGGAAAGAGGTTTTTGGGGGATACTAATTGCTGATTTTATTCTCATATGAAGATCATCAAGACAATTTGCTTCGTTTTTTTATAAACCAAGAGCAAGCAGTGGATATGCTAGGTTTTCCAAAGTCAATGTCTCCTATATGGTTAACTGCTTGCAATCCAAATTGAAAAACACGTTCGTTAGCAAATTCCTTAGCTCATGGCAGGCACTGCATTTGCTAGACTAGGAATACTGGTGCTACCACCTATTTAACTACTGCTCAGGATTTTGGGATGATACTTGTGGGGTACTAGCTTATTTCATTGCTCTATTGGGAAAAACTTTCGTTAAATGATCGTATTATTTGATTCCAAAAAGTTGTTTCGTAAGATTGGTTCTCAAAAACTTCTTTTAGGTATGCTTCAAATGCCAGCCAAATGGGGTTTTGTGGATCCTCCCAATTAAAAGTAATTGACTTATCATACAATCTTTTGGTTGGAATCATACCCAAGTGCTTGGATTATGTACCAAGGTACCTAATTTATATTGCTTTGTTTACCTTTTATTTGTAAATCAATTTTATTGTTATTAGCATTTGTTTTTTAACTGCCTTCTTTATTCATTACAGATCAAGTTTTCAGGGAAATTGCCTTAAAGATAAAGACCCCAAGCAGCGTGTTGCTGCCGAATGTGGTATGTATCCTAGCTGTTGCATGTACATTACTGAACTGTTGGCATCTTTATCTTTGTTGGATTGGCACTTTGTTTAATCGTGTGAAAGCCTTTGAATTCTGAACTCCGAGCATAGTTGGCACTGCATTATAGTTTAACTGGTATAGCGTTAACGGCAGACTTCCGTTACAGGTCCAGGTACAGTTACAGGTGCTGCTCCACCCAATAAAACCCATGCAGGAGTTACCCCCAAGCACAGGCCTATTGCAGATGTGACTAGACATCGATCCAATAATTCGAGACCTGTTTGGATCATGGTTCTTGAGATAGTGACTGGTTTCATGGTTGGGTTGCTCTTTGTTGTTGCTCTTTTTATTTTTGTTCACAAGTGGAAGAGACGGCCCTCCATCATTATTCCATGGAAGAAATCTTCAAGTTCAAAAGATAGTATGACCATGTACATAGGTCAGTCTACATTTAATCAAAAGTTTCAATGCTTGTAATATCTGCGATGACAAAGTAAAATGCATCTGCAGATTCTGAAGCAATGAAGAATGTAGTGAGATATAGCAGAGAAGAGCTCGAGTTGGCATGCGAAGATTTCAGCAACATCATCGGTTCCTCTCCGGATAGCGTGGTGTACAAGGGCACTATGAAAGGTGGGCCTGAAATTGCAGTGATATCTTTTTGTATCAAAGAAGAGCAATGGACAGGCTACCTTGAACTCTACTTTCAAAAAGAGGTATCTCTTTGTTTTAATAAACTTTGCAAGAATGTTGATAATCTTTGTTAAATCACTACAAAATGAGTGTTCTTGTTTCAGGTGGCTGATTTAGCTAGACTTAACCATGAAAACACTGGCAGGCTGCTTGGCTACTGCAGAGAAAGCACTCCATTTACAAGGATGCTGGTATTCGAATACGCCTCAAACGGAACACTTCATGAACACCTTCACTGTAAGCTCATTCTCTCTTATGAGTTTCTGCACTACTATAGCTTGCTTACACGAGCCGAAGGTTGAGCTTTATGGTTGTTTGTAGATGGAGAAGGATGCCAGTTCTCTTGGACGCGGCGCATGAAAATCATCGTTGGCATTGCTCGGGGGCTGAAGTATCTGCACACAGAACTCGATCCTCCGTTTACTATATCCGAACTGAACTCTAGCTCCGTCTATCTGACTGACGATTTCTCTCCCAAGGTGAGTCCAAGAAACTTTACATAATATCATACTTATATTTTTCTGATGGCATGATGGGACTCTGACTTGTGCAGCTGGTGGATTTCGAATGCTGGAAGACGATCATGTCGAGATCGGAGAAGAGCTCAGGCACGATAAGCAACGAAGGTGCGGTTTGCATCCTACCGAGTTCTTTGGAAGGTCGTCATCTGGATATCCAGGGTAACATCTATGCATTTGGTATCCTTTTGCTCGAGATCGTGAGCGGCCGGCCACCGTATTGCAAGGACAAAGGGTGTTTAGTCGATTGGGTGAGTGTTTCTGCATTTGATCCATCAAAATATCTCATGAAGTGTTTGATTTGATCGAGTTGAAGTTGCAGGCGAAGGAGTTCTTGGAATTCCCAGATGTGATGTCGTATGTGGTTGATCCAGAGCTGAAGCATTTCAGATACGAGGATCTCAAAGTTATATGTGAGGTGGTGAACCTCTGCATCCATCCCAATTCCAGCCGGAGGCCGTCGATGCGAGACGTGTGCACGGCTCTCGAAGGCAGGATCGACACCTCCATATCGGCGGAGATGAAGGCGTCGTCGCTGGCGTGGGCGGAGCTGGCGCTCTCTTCCTAGAAGAAGAATCTAACACTGTACATGTCCTAAGCTTACAAATTTTAACTTTTTTTTTTCGTTTCTGATATTTTGATGTCGTGAGTTGTTTGTGTAACATAGCTTATGTGCTCTCATTCTTTGTATAACTAGACTCCGACAGCCCTCGCATGAGAGAGGCTGTTAAAGGTAGTGGACGAAGTTCATGTTCTACAATTTCATGTAGAAATTTAGTTTCAATATAATCTCTATAATGATCCTCCATTTGTATTTCTAAACATGCATGCTTAAAGCAAATGAAAAATATTTTCAGATGTTATTCAACATTTTCGAGGTGCAAAACGGATGTCATTAGGGTTCCTCTTGCCACTGAAAACGGCAACTGCTTTTCTGACCGGTGGCTGAAGCGGAGCTTTCTTATCATGATGCCGGAAAATGTCCTCTGGGATAAAGAAGTCATTTTCCTGCGAAACAGAGCATTCAAATCATTTTCAAGCCACAGAGAGACTACAGTTGATAAATAAAAGAGAGACCATACAACAGGGGAAATGGGAGTAAACCTGCTTATTCTTTTTCTTTGTTTTAGGATATAGAAACTTCTGCGGCAGCTGATCTTCACGTAGTATAGGATTCTTTGTGATTGCATCTCTACCTCCTTGAGGCAAAGGTAGTGAATACTACAATAGGATTAAAGAGTTACACATACATGCGGAGAATCGATTCATGACCCGAAAGATTTAGAGGTCCTGAATTCAGAATTGTATGATCTTTCAGGTACTGGATTGAGTCCTGAATCGATAATTTTTCGGGTACTGGATTGAGTCCTGAATCGATAATTAAACTATCTTTTAAGTCCTGAATCGACAATTCTCCTTAAAAAAAAAATAGCAACCTTCTGTGTGTTGTAGTAAGAAGAGATTAAGACAAGGCACAATCATATGGTGTCTCTTTACTTTCAAGTTTTTTGATTTGGGACCCAGTAAGGTATCTTAAAATGAAGGACCTAACTGAATCATAAATAACAGTATTAGGATTCAAGTCTACGATTCAAACAACAGTGACAGCACAGGGGACCTAAATATTATGCTTAGTTCCTATAGAAACTCGTTGAATGAACTTTTTTCTTTGGCACAAAAAAGATATTTGAAAACGATGCATATCCTGCAAAACTTCTACTACATACACTATACATGTACAGCAGTAAAAAGGACCATGAAGATGGTTGTTTCCCAAAGCGAATAACTACCTTTGTTCCACGCAGGAATACGCGGGGTCGACGTGCAGCCAATACGATGCCATTATCACTGACCGTAACAGCTACTTTTCTTAATGTACCACCATTCCCACATGTGGGACAGAAAATCCTTCCAATTTCTGTAGTCACCTTATAACAAGCATGGCATTTGAGAACCCACCTAAAGAAAGAATGACAGGTTGAGCCACAGATATACACCTAAATATCTTAAATTTATAAGCATGGGATAGAAAATAGAACCTCCAGATAAAATATACTTTGACATTCATTTGCATACCGACGAAGCTCCCGAATCTGCATTCCTCCAGGTGCCAGAAGTCTTAAACCCATTTGAAGAAGCACATTTTGCATTGCGAAGTCACTAGTTATGCAAGCCACGCTAGACTCAGATAATGATCTAAGTGACCAGCTATGTTCACTACTTATATCATCTGTTTGCAATGAATCTGCATCATCATTTGTACGGCTTGTCATCACCAAGTTCCCGAGCTCTTCATCCGTTATCTCAACAAGGTCCTCCTGAAAGGCTTCACATGCAGAATCCATTGCCTCAACACGACATAATTCATTTTGGTTGGAAGGAAGATTTACCTCCTCACTATTATGTGAAGACATCAAACATTCTTCATCCAATTTCACCTTATTCAAACCTGCAAAGATATCCGTATCTCCATTTTCTAGAGCACTTATCATACCATCCTTGCAGATAGCATTTGTCGTTTCTTCAGAAATTTCATCCACCAGAAGTTCACGACATACATCGCCTTCATTTTCCGGATTACTCAATGTTTCTTGTTGTTCAGATGACACCTCATTCAATTCTCGACTAGCTTTTCTTCTGAGGAATCTTCTATGAGTACTACGACTTACTGCAGGTCGCCAATCATCAGCATTCTCATCTGATTGGCCCAGCGATGCATCAATACCGCCAGCCACCATCTTTTTCCCATCAACTTTCACCTCTCTCTTCATTTTTAAGAATCTCTTAGTTTTCCCAAAACCACTGTCAGCATCTTCATGATTGCCAGAGCATGACCTGTCCTCTCGACTGGAAGCCTCCTCTGTACACGTATGACCTTCTGGAATACCAACATTCAAGTCTTTTAGGGGCAAAATCCTAGAATTAACGTTTGATCCATTGTCATCAGCATGCTCCAGTGCTTCCCACTCCTCAAGATTAGGTAGGTTAGAACCCCATCCGGGTAAATCTTTTTCAGGAAGCCTTCTAACGTTAACTGCATGAATAGCAGGTGGGGTGTCTCTGAGATGCTGTGTTCCATGTATTTGGGCTTCCAATGAATAGGTCAATGCAATGAGCTTCAAGTCCACATCAGAAAGTGTTTGTAAGTCTCCAGTAGCCCTCGCAAAACTTATCACTGTAAGACAAGAAATCAAGAATCCCAATTAAGAAAAAAAAAAAGAGGTTTTTTTACAAAAAAACTCAGCGCAAGTGGTTGAGCTCAATGCCCGAGCCTACTCAATATCGTATTTCCATTTTGCTAATGAAAATATTAGTATTCTTGTTTTGCTTAAATAAACCTCTACTTCCAGTCTCCCGATTATCTACTATGATAGAATACAAAACAACCTCTACGAATTAAGTTTTCAAATGGCAACACCAATTCTCAACATAAATTAACAGTAACAAAACAATTAAAACATAATTTTCCCGGAATAATTAATAAAAAAAAACTACCACACCTTTCTTCAGAGCATCAGGTGTAGGCTCGAGGGTATCAACAGTGAAGGGCAAAAAGTGGAGGGCGTGGCGGGAGGCGGGATCGCGAATTTCGTTGATGACTTCGGCGACGGAGACGAAGCGGTCGGCGGAGTGAAAGAGCTTCTCCCCACCCTGGATTATGGCATTGGCGTCAACCACCGCAACGGCAATTCCTTTTGTTGATGTGCAGCTCCCCACCAATTTTTGGGCGGCGGGGATAAATGATTCAGCATGGTGCTGTTGCTGTTGTAGCGATTGTTTTGGGCGTTGCTGCTTCAGATCACTGCTCCAACACGGCGGCGCAGGCGGCGGAGCTAGTACCTCCATGGCGGTTGACCGTGACAAAAGGGGAAACTATTAAACCCTACTAATGTATGCTGACTAGGAAGTCGATTTCGGTCTTCTTAATTTAATAAATAAAAATCCCCAAAAAAATCGTTTAAAACAATAATAAGTCATCTAAAAAATTCATTACATCATATATCTTGATACAAGAAATATTATGGTGTTTTTCATTAAATCTTCGAAATATTAAACTCAACTTGGTATATTATCTCAAAATTAATAACTTAATCAAACATAGGTAAATTTGGATTGCATAAAAATGAAAATCTTAAATAATTTATTTGACTATACTAGAACTTTAAATAATTAATATTATCACCATTCAAGAATTAGTTATTTTTTAAGAATACCCCACTTTTCAGATATAATAGTACCATTTTCAATTATAATATTTGTATAAAATTGTAAACACATTATTAAAATAAATTGATCATCTCTCAATATTATATACCCTAATTTGGTTAGGATGAGAAACTAATTTAAATTATAATAAATTATAATTATAAAAATAATAATTAAAATTAATAATTTTAATAGTAGAATAGAAAGTGAAATATAACATATTTTTTTTTTGTCAATCCTTCAATATGTATATAACAATGACTACTTAAGATGTAGTGCCTATTTTGATATATTTACACCTAAAGAAATACTTATTGATGAGTTTCTTTTTAACTAGCTGGCAAGGTTCATCAATAACTATGTCTTTGATAGAAAAAGGACTAAAGCAGTTGCTGATTTTTCTTTTTATTTTTTAAATTAGGATATCAATCTCACTAACTCACTATTTTCTTATCATATTATTGAAGGCTATTCAGTTACAAAGAAATTTACACATAATAATTAATTACTACTATTATTATTGGACTATCTATAATCTATCTAACAGGAAATTTGCAAGAGAAAATATTGTAATAAGAAGCATGGCATAAATAGTAGTAGTGGATCCAAAATAAGCAACGCTGATATCAAAAGGTATGCTTACAAATCCCCGCAAGCTTGAAAAGGCCATACCCAAAACCACCTGCGTCACACATCACATGCTATACAATCTCTGTTGTCCCCATTAAATGATTTCTCACTCAACTTTGGGAAAACATTCTGAATTTCAAGCAACGATCCAAAAATAATTAATGAAATCCCTCCTGGCATTCAGCATTGACAATAATACATGGGATTTTCCCATAAATCTCAAAGCTGCTGCTGCATGCCTCCTCCAACAAATGGAAACCCCTGGCCCCAGTTCAATTATGGCTGCTTTAAGGTTTTTGTGTTTTTCTTACAGAAACAGAATGTCGTACGCTCGCAGAATACATCATTTACTCTCTCCCCTCAACATTCTCTCAACCAACTTCTTATTACACCTCTCTCTCCTCTCATCAATCAATAAATCCCCAGCTTCAATTCTTGAAAGAAAATTAACCATGGAGCCCTTCGACTTCTTTCCTAGAAAACCAGCTGAGTTATCCAACAACCCTAGTCAGTCTTCCTATGATGAAGACGGAGTCGTCGTCGACGACGACTCCGCGGTGGCATTGCAAATCGGCCTTCCCAACTCCGGCGAGAGCTCAACCAAGTGTGAAGATAAAGATTTAGATTCAGCCTCAGCCTCGGCCATGAAATATTGGATTCCCACCGCTGCACAGATCCTTGTCGGCTTCACGCATTTCTCCTGCCATGTCTGCAAGAAAACCTTCAACCGCTACAACAATCTCCAGGTGCATGCTTCATACCGTATAAATTTCTTTTTTTCTCTTTTGAGTTTTGAGTTGTGATGGTAATGGTGTGGTTTGAGTGAGAGTGTACAGATGCATATGTGGGGCCATGGATCGGAGTTCCGGCGAGGGGCGGAGTCGCTGAAGGGGAGGCAGCCGCGGGCGATAATGGGGATCCCGTGCTACTGCTGCGAGGAAGGGTGCAAGAACAACATCAATCATCCAAGAGCGAAGCCATTGAAGGATTTCAGAACTCTGCAGACGCACTACAAGAGGAAGCACGGGACGAAGCGATTCTCGTGCAGCAAATGCGGGAAGTGCTTGGCCGTGAAGGGCGACTGGCGAACCCACGAGAAGAACTGCGGCAAGCGGTGGCTCTGCGTTTGTGGCTCGGATTTCAAGCACAAGAGATCGCTCAAAGACCATGTCGCCTCTTTTGGCTCCGCCCACCGCCCCTCCTCTCCTCCTACCTTTCATCGCCTATGAACCCTATTTCCAGAATCAAGATTATGATATATATAATAGTTTATATATATTTTCATGGATTGTTTTGGCAAATCATGTGCGTGCATGATGATGAAATCTTTGGTTTAAGATCTAGTTTCTGATTTAAAATCTGTTGCTTGCAATTGGTTGCCTATAGTGAAATGCAATGGAAAATACAAATACAACTAAAACTTATTTATTATACATAGATCATGATTTTGGAGAAAAAATGGGATTTTTTTTTTTAATGAGAATTGAAAATGGTTAAAAATAAATAAATACAATAAGATTAGCCTCATAGTCAATTATATATACTTATTTTACCCTCCAACTGGCATTTAACAAAATACTCAATTCATCACATAGTGAAATACATAAACTATAATTCAAAAGCTCTAGGAGATCGCACACCATTTCAAGTTTGGTTAGGAAAGAAGGCGCATTTTGCGCATTTAAGAGTATTCGGATGCGTAGCTCATGCAAGATATATGATCGAAGCAATGCTATGGTTTACTTGGTGTCGAAGAGGGCTGCAAAGCACATAGAATCTATGATCCAAGAGAAGGTAAAATTTATATAAGTCGTGATGTTGAATTTGAAGAAAACAACGTGGAATTGGCATGTTGTTGAACACAAAAGTGAAGACCATCACTTCCCTTCCGAATCAGACTTGACAGATCCAACGAGCCCCACGATACAAAGGACCATTGGATCACTAGTGCACGGATCTCCAGTGGATTCATCTCTCACACTACAAAAAATTCATGAATTTGCGATGGGATCTTCTGTCGCGAAACACATATTTTTTCGTTGCAAAAGTCTTCGTCGCTAAATAATTGACGACGGAATTTTCCGTCATGAATTTTTTTCCTAAAAAAAAATAAGTTAGTTTATTGTGAACCGATTATTAGCCGTCCAACCATTTCGAACCGTTTCAGTCCACCTTGAAATTTGGTGGTTGCATTTGCAAGATTTCAAACTCGAGACCTCCTGCGCGCAAACCCCGCCTGTTACCACTAGACCAAATACATTCATAAATTTTAATATGTTTTAGAAAATATATTAATTAATGAAAAAAGAATTAGTAATCTAATTAACAACTTATTATTAGCCCTAAACAATTATTTTAATTAACTAGGTGAATCAATTATGTATTTATGCCTTATAATATTTTAGTGGAATCTATTAATTATTCCATTTCCAAAGTAACAACAAAAATAATCTAGACATCTAATGAAGCTAGTTTTAATTTATAAAAACTAGATTTTAACTTGCACGTGCTTAAAGTGATGGTTCATTAAAACGAATTTTCATTTGAAAGTGGTAAGGTCCAACATTATACATTTCTTAATAACTTTCAGCATTTACAGATTTTGTTAACCAACTTCCCAAATTTTTAATAATTAATCTTCTAGGAAAAATTACAAGTTTTTTCATATAGCTTACTAATTGATGGGTCTAGAATGCATATTAGCAAAATTAGATTTTTCGAAAGTCCAAAAATATGTTTTTAAAATCGTGCAACTTCAACTACCAAAAACCGTGACACATTATTCAAAAGCTTCAAACTCGAGTTTTACAATTTCGATTCATGCGATTCTAAAATCCACGGATTCCTAACTCGATCTAGTTTATACAGTAATAAAATCAATCCCATCCAGTCATCATAGACATGGCCGAGTTTGATTCTAGTCTCTATCCAAAACAGGACACTTCCCAAAATTCATCAACACTTAATTCTTTCAACATGCATGCTATTAATTCATTCTCAAGCTTCATATATCTCAATTTCAGCTTCATCCATGCTTGCAAATCATCTATATACATGTAAGAACATAATTTCTAGGCTAGATTAAACATGCAATCCGTCACATAGGTTCTATACTCAACAATCAATATATATTGAGTCTAGCCTAAGTTATGTAAATCTCAACCATTTCCCTTGAAATTGAAATTGTGACCTCTTGATCCTATATGCAATTATATATTCATAATAAGGAGGTCATATGGAGTGTAGAAATCATTTACTTGGATGGAGAAAATTTTAGAAATTGGTGCTTCAAATTTTCGAGTTGCTCCCGATGTTGCTAAAGCTTAAATCTTCACGTATTCGTACTCCCCTCCTCGTGGCGATCACGATTTTCCAACTTGAAGCTTGATTCCACTTCGTGCTTGAAACTAATGTTCTCCGATCATAGGGCTCTTTACATAATTGCGTTTAGGAGATCGAGATGTAAGCTTTCTATAAAAATGGTAGCTATTTGAGTAAGAAAATAGTGTGTTTTTTTTTTGAAGGTTCAAAGATTGTTTTTGCAAGGTGTTTCAATGGTGTAGAGAGAAGAAATATTTGCATATTTTTTTTTAAAGAAGAGGATGATGTTGAAGGTGGTGAAGTGATTTAAGAGAGATAAAATAATTGAAATCTTGCAATGATCACATATTTGCTTTTCCCATTTACCCTTAATTAATTCAAATTTCTTTTTGTAACAAAGTTCTTCTAGAAAGCCTTGTAGGTAAAATGACAATATATATAGGTGCTAAGGGTAATTATATTGCCATAGGTTTATTTGAGACAATTATAAATCATGGTCTCTAATTAATTTATTTCACTATGGTGTCTCATCCGATAATTAAATAAATACTACGACAATTTTTAATTCTTCAAACTCTTGCTTTGGAATTTCGAATTGGTTCAATCGAACGTCCTATGAATATTTGAGCATAAAATAATAATATGGGTCCTCCCATATTAATCAAATTCCTCACTTTAAAATTAGAAATAATATAATTAATAAAATTAATAAGTTGAAAATTAATAATTACAACCACTTGATCATAACGTTCATCGGGTGCTTCATATCATCAACTCGCGATAAAAAACGATCATTATATCGTGTGTATCCATGTGGGTCGAAATTCTTGGGTATCCAATTTTATAAAATTAATTCCGGAATTTTCTTGAAAGTAATATCGAAATATATAATTTACCAATAATAATATAAATATTTTCCGGACTATATTTCTCGTCTCGATAATTATCTCGATAATTTTGAATAAATATAAAAATAGATGTGGGCTTGCTTAATTAATTATTTGGACTATTTTATTTATTCTCATATGGGCTTCTATTTATTGGGCCCAATAGATTTTAATTAAATAAAATTATCTTAGCCCAATTCTCTAATTAAATAAAATTCTGAACTTAATAAATTAATTCGGTCCAATCACGTTGTTGCGGTGAAAATAATTATTACCGAGTTGAATAAAATATTCCGATAATTCATACATCGTCATACGTGATTTAATTATATGAAATTTCTTTATTCGTTCCCGCGGCTGGAATTGAATGTCGTAGAGAAGTTGCTCGATAATAATAATAATAATAATAATAATAATAATAATAATAATAATAATAATAATAATAATGATGATTGTAGTGACATTTGCTTTGAATTTTATTTAATCAAAAAATACGAGATGTTACACTGTCAAAATCATTCAAAGATATTGATCATTGTTCATCATATTTTTTGATATTAACAAAATAGTACTATATTTTGACATCTTGTTGTATATTTTATTTTTGTTTTTAAAATTTTCAACTTATATTAAGTTTACAATAAATTTAAGTGATGTACTATTTCGTTTTAGTTGAGGTAAAAGATCAATTTCTTTATTTTGTATTAGCACAAATTTTCAAAAAATTTATATTAAAATAAATTAATAATATACTAATGCTAACTTATATTATAACAAATTGTGTTATATTAAGGGAGCTCCAGTGGTGCACCTTTTGCATTTCCCAAACGTCAATCAACAAATTTCACTAAATTTAATACTTGAAAAATGACCACCACACAAAATAAGCACCAAGTGTATCAAAGTGCAAAGCATCCACTATAAATTTCTAAATAACACCAAAGCACAAACAATCCCAGAAAAAAGAAAATGAACATATTGGTAAACACAACAAAAATGTAAGTTCCCAAACATGGATCTATGATAACAATAGATAGCATATTAAATATCCGTACAATATGAAAAACATGGTAGTTCCCCCAACGCCCAAATGCTCTTACAGAGAAGTATCATCACCGGATAGCGAAGGGAACATGTTTATGTAGTAGCTAAACTTGTTGCGAAGCCACACACAAGTTTGACAATCTTACATAAACAAAGTAAAGCACACAAGCAATTTAATACATCATATAACAGAAACTATTACCATTTTACACAATAAGTATAATAGAAGGTAATCAATCCTTGCCAAAGAATCTCATCAACCGCCTCTTGTTCACCAATATGTGTACATAGAACCAGTCTTCCACACCCACGTAAGCCTTCATAACTAAAACACTCCACCATTTTTTAAAAAACAAGATCCAAAATGCTACCCAGAATGCAAGAACGAATCCGAGCAGCATGCTGATATAAAAGCCTCTACTGATGAGGTTGTCTGAATCATCACTCTCATTAGTTGGCTTCACATCTTCAGGGCATGGTCTTGATAACAGAGGTGGGCCGCATAATCCCGGATTCCCCATATATGCCGAAGCTCCGAAGGTCTGCATGTGAGTTTCCCAAGGGATTCTACCCGACAAGTTGTTGAATGACAAGTCGAGGACTCCGAGGTGACTCAATTTGGAAAGAGTGGGAGGAATGTCACCTGAGAGGTCGTTTCTGGACAAATCCAGAAAGTTCAAGAGTTCCATCTGTTCAATGTGCTGAGGAATGAGTCCGGCCAAGTTGTTCCAAGAGAGATTCAACCCAAGAAGGCCTGTGAGACTGGTGATTTCTTGAGGGATCACTCCAGTTAACTCATTACCAGAAAGATCAATCGTTTTCAACAATCGTAGTGTATTGAAGAAAGTCTCCTTGTTATTTTTCCAAATTATAGAAGCACTGTCGACAATGTCATTACGACGTGGTGCGAAAACGTCGACTAACGGGCCTCGCAAACTCATTGCATCGAGTTTATTTACACAATTTGGAATACTGCCAGTAATCTTGTTCGAGGAGATGTCCAACACTTGAAGATTTGAAAGATGGCAAATGCTTGAAGGCAAACTACCATAAAACTTGTTGGATTTCAGGATTAGGACCGCCAACATGCTATCTCCCACCCAGCTGGGTATTTTTCCATTGAACTCATTTTCTCCCAAATCGAGGACTTTCAATCCACTGCAATCCATCAATGATCTTGGAAACTCTCCTCTGAAACTATTGTTCCGTAGATGTAATGAGGAAACAAAGCATGATGAGAAGTTATTTGTAGTCACAATTTCCCCAGAGAGATTATTGTTTGCCAAATTTAGATAATCTGAACTGAAACATTCTTGAGGGATCTCACCAGAGAGATGGTTGTTTGAGAAATCAATGTTAGAATAAAAAAACTCTATTTTGCAAATATCAATAGGGATTTTACCAGTAAACTTATTTCTAGACAAATCTACGGTTAGTAGATGTAGAGGAAGATGAGGCAATGATCCAGTAAATTCATTAGAACTCAGGTCTATTGTAGTATACAAGAATTCGAATATAGATGACAAATTGGGAAGCACACCATAAATCTGGTTATGTGACATATTCAGATGATTGCACGAGTGCATCTTACTCCAAAACCAAGTTGGAATGGTGTCCAATATCCCGGAATAGGAAATATCGAGATATTCCAGTTGGTCTTGAGTTTGAAGCCATTGGGGGAAACCTGGCCCCAACTTGCAATTTGCTAAATATAGGGATTGGAACAGAACAGGGTGTTTCCAATGACTACTCATTCTCATAGTAATATTCGAGTTGAAAGATAAATCCAAGAAAGTTAACCGGGGAAGACTAGATAAATGAGCTTCAGTTATCAAATCTTCAAAGCTATTATCAGCACCATATAATTCCTCAATCGTGGGGAGGTGTCCAATGTTTTCAATCAAGCTACCATTGAAAGTATTGTCAAACAATTTCAACACTCTCAATGATACGCAAGATGAAAAATTGGGCAAGTTCCCTGCAAACTTGTTTGCAGACAAATCAAAACTCTCAAGATTAGGAAGCCATAAATTGCCTGGTGAAATTCCCGTAAACTCGTTTCTGGACAAATCAAGATACTTAAGAGTAGGAAGCGTTAAATTGACTGGCAAAATCCCCGTAAACTTGTTCATGGACAAATAAAGATACTCGAGATTAGGAAGCCTTAAATTGCTTTGCAAAATCCCTGTAAAACTGTTCATGGACAAATCAAGATACTCGAGATTAGGAAGCGTTACACTGCCTTCTAGAACTGCCCCATTCAATACATTATTCCTAAGGTTCATCTCCTTTAGAGCTGTGAATCTTGAGATGTTGGGAAATGAACCAGTGAACAGGTTTTCACTCAAATCGATATACTCTAACTTAACGGGATCGTGTAACCACGTCAGCAAACGGGAAACTTGTCCGTTTAAACTGTTGGAATTTAAATCTAAATGTGTTAAGCTACTTGAATTTCGGGAACGTAGTGGAAACTCTCCTTGCAATCCAGTCCAAGAAAGATCAAGATATGAAAGACTTGTTAGATTCCCCATGGTGTCAGGAATGCTAAGATTAAAACTATTGGCACTGAGGTCAAGATGTCGGAGGGCAGATAGGTTCCCAATCTGATGTGGGATGGGACCTTCAAAGCTACAATGACTCAGATTGAGATGTTGTAGCTTGCTCAAGGAACCAATGAAGTTGGGGAGAATGGTCCAATTAAAATCATTGAAACTGAGGTCTAGATACTGAAGATGAGGAAGTTGAAGCAAATATGAGCTAATCTTACCTCTTAGAGCATCATCATGAAGATCGAGAGCTACAACATGGTTGGTTCGGTTGTCGCACAAAACACCCTTCCATAGACAGCAGTTTGAGAATCCCCAACTGGAGAGTCGGCCGTCATCATCGATTAAGTCCGCCTTGAAGTCGAGCAGTGCCATCCGCTCACTTTCTTTGCAATCACCGACACTGCCTGCACATAAGTTTACGACCAATGCTAACAGAAACACAAGAGTTGGAATGATATATGTAGTGATAGACATTATGATGATAATGCCCAAATCTCAGGAGATTGATATTACGTCCATAAATCTCATACTTAATATAAGCACATATCGAATGGCTTTCCACATGTTTTAGACGACAAAGTCTACCTAATGAGTAATGACCATAAATTTCCATGCATGAGTGGTTGACTTGGACTTGTAAGTCGTCTGCCCAATCCACACTCAAATACTTATTACAACCGTCGGCTATAAAGATCCCCACTTCTCAGTCCTATTATAGGATAAATTGGTCCCACATCCAACCGAAACTCACTCTAATACCATGTAAAGATCCCCACTTCTCCATACAAAACTGGCTTGTAAGGAGAGGGGACCTCCACTATTATATAGTGGTATATTCCAAGGTCTATGACCGATGTGAAACATTCAACATCGGCAAGAGAGCGAATTGGCAAGTTTCCGACAGTTGATGGCAAAGAACTTGAAGCACAACGCAATCGAGAAAAGGAATGCAATTACACCAATACCGAGACAATCCCAGAAAGGGAAAAATGGAAATAATGAGTTCATACACAAACAATATGCGAGTTGATAAAACATAGATCTATGGTAATAATTGATTGCATAACCTTTTTATTGAGAAAAAGATTGCTTCAGAAAAATATGTAGTTCCCCAACTTCCAGTACCAGAAGATGAATGTTTCAATTTATCTATACTAAAAGCAAGACCATACGTAAAGTTTTTTCTTTCTCAAATAAATTTACCTAAAAGAATATTAGATGAATTATGAAAATAATTTATTACTAACTATTTTATAGAGAGATTATTCAAATATGGTAAATAACCAGCTAGCTTTGTAACGTTAATCATAACAAAATCAAATTTTAGGTTGGTTTCCAAAAATAACTGCATAAAAAACAAGTAATTCTATTAACAATGAATTGAAACAATATGACACTAAATTAAATATGACATATGAAATAAGGCAATGAATTAAAATAATTAATATTGAGCAATAAATGGTTGGAATAATAGGACAATTTTTTTTTTAAAAAAAAATGAATTATCCTAATTATCACTCGAAACCTTGGAAGCTTCGTGTTTTCTTACTCAAAAATATCTTCCAAAAATAATCTTACAAAAATAAGAAAACAAAATAATTCAAATCATAATAAGTAGCAAGCTGTTTGAAACAATCTGGCACTTGAATATAAAATAATAGATTGAAGCAATTAATATTAATCAATTTACGCTTGGGGAAATATGGCAAATGATTTATATTAGGAATTATTCTATTGTTACATAATGTGTTTGCTTAATTATCGGTAACAAAGTTAATCATATAATGGGCTTATTAAAAACATAACTTTCTTTCCCCTTTTTTAATGTTATTATTAGTATAAATCACTAGTATGGCACCCACGCGATGCGTGGGAATTTAATTATTCTTCTCTCCGTCCCACCAAAATTGACTCACTTACCAAATCGTGCGTCCTAACCAAATTAGACCATTTCTAAAAATAATAATTTTTCATATTCAACAAAAAAATTATTAATTTTACTTACACTCAAAATCCTAAATTCTCATGCCGAAAAGAAATGAGTCAATTATCATGGGACGGAGGGAATATTATATTTTATGTTTTGTTTATAAGCTAGTAATATAGATTTTAAAAATGCACAAATCATAAACTTGCATGATAACATACATACATATAACATAAATAGACAAAATTTAATCATTGCATCTTGAGGTCGGGGATATTTATAATACTATCTACCATCTCTCATATATATATATATACACACACACATAGTTCATTATTTTATATACGCAATGGTTAATTATTCTTCTCAGTTCTCTTTATTATTATTTTTTTTAGAAAAAATTATAATTTCATTCGAAGTCTTTAATCTATTGCATCAAAGATCAACCAAAAAAAAAAAGAATATATAGCTACACCTACTACCAGAAAAAGTCAATTGAAATAATTTTGGATCTTTCGCTGATTTATGTGCCACTTGGTTTCCTTTTCTTGGGATAAATACAAAATGGGTGGACTCAATTTCATTTGTGATATCTCAAATATCATCAACCAAAATAACACAGTACACATTCGTCCTCGCATGACCATTAATTTAAGCTATGAGTATGTTGTTGTCACTCACAATCTTTTGTACATTTACATCTTTATATTTAGCCGTTGAAAGAGCATGCATGATGTTGAGAATTTTTAAAATGTGATATCTGGTTTGGTCCATCCTTCAAACCGGACCGTGTACACCCCTACTTGAAATTACATTTATTCTCAAAATCTTTTTCATTCTCTTAGTACTATACTGGTAGATAGTTGCTCCACATTTAAATTTGAGAATTTACTCACTGCAAGATAGTATGTTCACTTAACTGTAAATAAGTATGTTATCTTTATTTTTACAAATTATCTCCTTAAGCATAGTTTTTCTATTGTCATTTTAAAATTCACCCTTAGGACAATCTCATATAAATGAATATTAAGTGCCTTTGCATTTTTCAAATTATATTTGCATAAATATTCTTAGGGTTTAAAAATAATAATTTTAAAACTATTTATCATTGTCAACTGAATAGAAATCAATATCATTTTGACTAAATAAAAGCTCATCAAAATCTTCAATGTAATTTGTAATTTATGGTTCAATTTTACAAACCTTACTAATAATTGATGCCATATTACTATTTTATAATCTCTTATCATTATTTTTCCTTCTTTATTAATTTCTGGACTTTAATCATTATAAGAAATATTTACAAATTTATCATTTTAATAAAACAATATGAGCTTCACATGATAATGAGAGGAAAAATCTTATATAAAATGATAAATTAGAAAGATAAACACAAAGAAATTTATATATAAATTTTCAATATACTTATCTTCTTCATTCTTACACACCTTAAAAAAACTTATTTCTACATTATCAATTTATGGATATTCTATGTACATATAAATAAGTCAAAATTTATTTTTAATTAATAACATAAACATATAATAGAAATCTATATATATAAGCATCGCAATCTTAGCTTTTAAAAATAAATTTAAAATTTATAATGAATGAATTTAAAACTATAAAATTAATATAGCCATATAAAAGCTAAAAATAATTTAAAAATACTACGTTTACATTCATAACCATACAATTAATCTTATTATAAAATATAAGAAATTAATAATATCATTTGTTTACATAAATAGTCAAATAATCATATAAATATAATTTACTTCAATTTTTTGGCTGTTAAGAAATACTACTTTTATTTGTAACATTAAGTTTGATTTGTATACATTATAAATATTATTACTATTTATAGAATTAAAAATAAATATTTAAATATATAAGTGCAATAAATATTTAGTATAACATAAAACGAAAATGTTAATTTACATTGATAAACATAAATAAAAGTAATCAAAAAATAAATATAGATCGACAATGAGATAAATAATTTAATACATACATAAATAAAAATTAACTAACTGATTCGCTTCAAAATATAAACTCCACATAACAATCTAAAATTCTAATTTTATGTTGCAACACTACATTCTTAAATAAAATTCATAACCAAAAATATCTTGCTATAATAAATACTCAAACATATCAATTGCGTTACAATATTGGTGTTTTTGTAGCTAGAAAAAATAAAATCTTCTAATATCATCATGGTCTTTACAACATATTTTTTTCTCACTTTTGTTGCTTAAGATCTAGATTCATCTGGTCTATTGAATTCTCTCCCATAAATCATCTACAAACAATCAAAGAATATATTAAATATACAATAATTGCACAAAACTTTTTTAAAATCAATAAAAAAAATCATTTAGAAAAAAACTGAAAAAATTAAGAGTTTGTAGCTAGAAAAAATAAAATCTTCTAATATCATCATCGTCTTTACAACATATTTTTGTCACTTATGTTGCTTAAGATCTAGATTCATATGGTCTGTTGAATTCTCTTCCATAAATCATCTGCAAACAATCAAAGAATATATTAAATATACAATAATTGCACAAAACTTTTTTAAAATTAATGAAAAACAATCATTTAGAAAAAAGCTGAAAAGAATTAAGAGTTAATGAGTTATTCTTGATCTCATATTTCTTAATAGCCAAAATATGAAACCATCACGAGTAAAAAGAAATTTACTAATGAATATGGATCAATTTCAACAAAAAACTAAAGAGGCAAACATATTACCTTGTTTTCTCAACTCTTTTGACCTACTCCACTGATAAAGTGTAGCATAAATTTTGAAATAAATGTGTAATGCATAAACAAAAGTAATATAGTGAAGTTCATCTAAGAATTTGATCTATATATATTTATTTTTTATGAAAAAGGAAATGATTATGTGTATCCCTAATTATATATATTTATATAATTTGTGTCCATGCCTAAAATCTCGGTTATAGCTAGCCTTATTTAACTTTTTTAGTTGATTCAATAAGAAATGATATTATTCCTATTTACGCCTGATTTTCAAAAATAAATCTCATTTAATTTGATACATTTTTCCTAATGTGAAAGATTGATGCATAATTAAAATAAAATCAATTTAATTGATTTATAGATATTTTCCTAAAATATATAGATTACTTATAGGTAAATAATAATTAAGGAAAAATCAATCTCATTGATTTATAAACATTTCCTAAAATATATAAATTAATTATAAGATTTAATTTGTGTACCCCTAATTTTATGCAAAAGGAAATTATTATGTGTATCCTTAACTATACATATTTATATAAATTGTGTTCATGCCTAAAATCACGGTAATAGTTACACTTATATAAATTTTTTAGTTAATTCAATTAGAAATGATATTGATTCATGTTTACATTTTATTTTCAAAAATAAATCTCATTTAATTTAGTTGAATACATTTATAAAAGTAGTACTTTCATTACCCATAAAATTCATATTTTAATATTAGAGCATTCCTAATATGAATTTTATTAAATATAAGATATATATATATATATATATATATATATATATATATATATATATATATTACCTTAAAGAAATTGGCGCATGTTATGAAATGATAATAAAAGTAAAATCAATCTAATTTATTTCTAATTCATCTATATATATTCTCCTAAAATATATAGAAATGATTAAATCAAAGTGAAACAAATATAGATTATTTTACACAATAATGAATGAAGTGAGTAGTTAAATTAATGAACAATTAATGCAATTGAATATTTCCATATATTGTTTCCGGTATTGTTTTAATATATATATAGATATCACTTCTCCACGAAGAGAGAAAGTCATACTCATCAATGAGGCCATTCTTTTTTTTGAAAGGATAGAATTCCATTAACATTGATCCAAATTGTTTACATCCACCAACCAGTCCGGAAACATGGATCTCCAAGAAAACTGGTTGGGAAGGTGAACAGCATATTTTGCCAAACGGTGAGCAGCCATAGTGGCGCTTCTATACGCATGTTGAGTACCTAAAACAAAACCTGGTGGTGCGGAGTCAACATAATCTTGCAGTGTTTGTGGGATAGCCTCAAGTCTTTCATCAAGCCCGGACATAATCCTGACTGCGGAAATAGAATCGGAATAGAGAGTAATTGGATGAATCTGCTCGTCAAGGCAAAAGGAGATTCCAAAGAGGCATGCCAGAGTTTCTGCTTCCGTAGCTGTCATTGTTGGCCAAATAGGTCGGGCCATAGCTGCAACAATCCTATTCTCCGAGTCACGAGCAATAGCTCCAACTCCAAACTCATTTTTCATTGGGTTAAAACAAGCATCAACATCAACCCGGACCACTCCAATCTCAGGTGGTTTCCAAGATCTCTCTCCTGGTAGGATCCCCAGCGGAGGTCCTGACTGAGCTCCCAACAAGGCTTCGCAAGAAGCTTGCCAAAACAAAATCCCCTGCTCCTCTGAGACACTCTCCTGTCGCCCTCCACCATGCTTCCTGTTGCAAATGTATCTCCACACCATCCACAGGAGGATAGCCCAAATTTCAAAATCCGATTTTGGAAATTCATTGCACACTCTTTGTCCAATATCTTGAATGTCAAGGCTCTTGCATTGTTTGAGGATATGCCAAAACCGACTCTCCTTCCACATTTTGCTGATTTTACCACAAAAGATGAGACAATGAGCTGATTTAGCCTTGAATTTATTGCAATGCGAACAGATACCATTTGTGGGGACATGGTGTTTCAAAAGGTTAGCTTCAACCGGGATAAAATCCTTCAGGGCTCGCCACATGAAGATCCTCACCTTTGGTGGTAACTTAAGGGACCAGACCATCTTCTTCCAGAATTTGTCATCAGGTGAGGTTGTGTGGAGTGGTGTCTCAAAGAACCCAATCTCTGCCAAATAACCAGACTTAACCGAAAATTGACCATTTTCTTCAAAACACCAGTACCTCTTATCTCCCCTTCCCTGGTTGTCCAAACAAATCTTGGAAATTGCCTCAATCTCATAAGGCAAACACAGTTGTTTGAGTCTCTGCAGATCCCACTGTCTATTTGAGTTCAGCAACTCTGCAACCCGGGTTTCATTTGGGTTGTTCCCAAAATTCGAGAGCTGGCCATGGCCAAGATTTGGAATCCATGGATCAATGGATGCCCTAATAAGCTGTCCATCTCCCACCTTCCATTTGCATCCTTTATTAATCAATGTTCGACTCCATGAAAGCGATCTCCAGACAAAGGATGCTGACCTTCCCACTGATGCTGTCATGATGTCATGCTGACCTTAATCAATGAGGCCATTCTTGAAGCTTAAAAGCGCTTCTCTTTACTATTCTATGTCAGAAATCATTTTTTTTTCTTTTTTCTTTCAAAATAGATATATGCATGAAAGTGTGGTGTATGGTGCTGTGATACTCATAAGTAGGGGGTGTACACAGGGCCGGCCCTGAGGCCGTGCGGGAGGTGCGCCACGTCGGGCCCCAAAAATGTTGGGGCACCATTTTTATAATTTTTTTAGTATTAATATATTATTAATTTATTTTACTATTAAATTTACAAAATAATATTAATCCCAAAATAAATAAATTCATCTTTATTTTAATTAAAATAAGATAGTGAATGACTTAAATTTATATTCTGCCTTATATAAGTTTAAAATTTATATTAGTTATTTTATGATTTAAAATGTGATTAGTCTATTTAAAAGAATATGAAAAAAAATGTTCTTGAATTGAAAAAATGATCGAATATATTGTTAGTTATTTATAACAAATAATTGTGAGATTTTTAGTGGTGAGTCCGGTTAATAAATAAAAGAGAATTATGAGGTTATCTACTAATGATAGTTATGTATTTTCCTTATTTATTTTATTTAAGATCTGTTTATTGATGAATATAATCAAAATTTACATGATTCCAAAGTAAAATAATATAGTTTTTTTTTGCAACTTATAATTTCTGAACAACTTGCAAATAAAGATTATAAGAGCCATATTTTATACTTATATTATATTTTATTAATTTTTTTTATTTATAATTATAATAATAAAATAGGGGCACCATCTATACTCATCGCACAGGGCCCCCGAAATTACAGGGTTGACCCTGGGTGTACACGGTCCGGCTTGAGGGTTGAAGTACAGACCAAACCAAATAATACGGTTTGTAAAATTCTCAAACCAAACCGGCCAAATTAATATTTCAAACCAAACCAAATAAAACAGTTTGATTCGGCCGGTTTAAAGGTTTGAAACGCGACCTTAACGAACAAAGTCAAAACGTAAAAAAATCATTTATTTTTAGCTACAATTTATTTGAGAAATTAAAAAAAAAACTAATACTGACTCTCATCGGCAAAATACAAGACAATCTTAATAAAAACAAATAATTAATGACACAAAAAAAAAAAAAATAGTTCATATCACATTCTCAAGCATAATAGTGAGGTCAAATTATTAAGATACAATAACGGTGAAACCGACCCAAAGAATAGAGAAGACAATAAGGGTAAAGAGTGACATTTGAATAAATGTATGAGATTGGAATATTTGATATTTTAAGGTTTATTTTAGATCTCATAAAATAAATAAAAATGTAGAAAAAGATTAAAATGAGATTGAAATATTTGATAGTTTAGGTTATATTTTAAATTTCAAAAAATAAATTAAAATGTAGGAGATAAATAAAAATTGTACTATGTTGCAAATAAAATTTGAACACATGCTTCTTAAAGCCTTAAGTCTAGCTAGATCCATTATACTAAATATACTATATTTATATATTTAAGTATAAAATATAATATAATTATTTATTATTAATATAACGGTCTGGTCCGGCCCAAACGACCAGTTTATCTACTCAAACCGTAGACCAAATCAATTAATACGGTTTGAAATTTACGATCCGGCCGGCCAATATTTACATTTGTCAAACCGACCAAATCATTTCGATTTGGCAAGTTTGAACCAAACCATGTACGCCCCTACTCGTAAGTCTTAAATCAATCGATTTAAATAGCCCAAGCCCCAAGGCATTAGGCATGTCCATTACTTGCTTCGACGAACCCCATTCATGAGTCAACTTGAAAAAGAAAACAGACTCTGAAAGCAAAGTGCCACTAACTTAGATTACTTCTAACCGTAATCACTCAATTATCCAATTATTTTAATATTTAATTAATTTCTTTCACTTCCACATCATCAATATTATTTCAATCCAACCACAAAAATTTCACATACTTTATCAATAACCACACAACTATCCAACCACAATATTATATATAATATTTATCTAATTTTATTTTTTAGATGAAATTTGTAATTATAATTAAAGTAATAAAAGTTTTAAATTGTATGACAATTAAGTAAAAAGTATTGATTGTGTTTTCGATGGATGGTTAAGATTGATTGTTTTTTATGAATGATATAGATCAATATAATATAATTTAGTATATATATTAATTTAAAAATAAAAATTTATATATCAAAATTAATTTATATTTATAGGGAATAAAAAATTATGAATTTTATTATTTTTTAAAATTATTTTTATATTATTATATAAAATATATATCAACTTTATCATTGTATATAAAAAAACCAATTTATTGATAAATGTCAAAATCTGATATGTAGAAAATAAAACAAATAAAAGGAAGTAGTGGGGCCGGATGGTTGGAGTTGAATTGGTATGCAACCTCCGTCGGTTGCTACAAAATGCTTTTCCAAAATTTTTAATGCTCGTTCCCTACCATTTCAATTGTCCCATTCTTTTTTTTTTTTTTCTGTCCCATCTTAATTATCTGATTATTTAAAAAGATAATTTTTTATAATCAATAATAAAATATTAATTTCACTCAACTTACTTTACACTCACACTCCTTAGTTATTATGTCCGGTCAATATTTAGATTTATATAGTATTGAGATAAATTTTAACGTATGAACTTTTTTATACATTTTATCGTTAATATAAGCTGATATATTTTTTAATTAAGTTGTTATTTAGTTTATATAGTTTTTATACAATTTATATTTTTCATTTATCTCGGACAATGTTAGTGCGTTATTTCAAAGTCGAACATTACCTCTTTTCGTTCGACTCTGTTTTTACACAGAGTTTTGTCAAAGATAGGGCTAAGCAAGTCCTCGCAGAAACAAATGATGTCCAATTAAGTGATCATTAAAATTACTCCGAACTTTAAACAAACAAAAATAAGAAGAGATTTCGAAGTAATTTGGATAAAATCTTACTAAGATATCGTTGAGAAGAATGTTTGAATAAGAAGAACAAAATATTGAGAGGCTCTGCACATGAAGTTCTCTTTAAATGAAACTAGAAATTCTGCGTGTTTACAATTACCGATCTTTGAATTATTTGAATTTAATGTAAATTTTGCATATGATCAGGGAGAATAATATAAATTGCTCTGGCATGAGGAGCCAGAATTTGTGAGGATGGCTACAAGATTTGGGCCACAAATACAATCATTTGGAGTATGACATAGCTGAGGTATCTTTTTATGTAATCATGAATGAAAATCATTAATGGTGTGGAAGGAAGATCTTATCAATGCTTTAACTTGTGCATTTATGATGATCTGATAAAGATCCCTCATTTGAGTGACCTAATAAGGAAAGAACGGCAGATATGAAGAATTTAACTTGTGTTCGATATAGATCATCAACGCTCGGTGTCTGTATTGATGCTGTCACATTTTGTTTGACTTAAGGAATACCATATATAAAGCAATCTTCTCTTGTCTGCTATGTGTATTTAAACTATTCTCTGTCTTTCAACCAGCTTTAACTTTCCAATAAGTAGAAGATTTCAATTAAAAAGAAAATCAAGAAAAAAACAGAAAGTGTATTTCAATTGATATACGAAAATAAGACCTCAGAAGGAAGGAAGGTGTTGGGTCAGTCCAAACTATGTGGGCTTGACCAAGAATAAGCCCACTTGGGCTTTTTCAAACTAAAACAAAAGAAAATAAAAGAGAATTAGTGAGTGTGTGAACAGCAGCAGAGAGGAGAAGAAAAACAAGAGAGAGAAACAGAGAGGGGAAAGGGTTTTATATTCCCGCAATACACTGTAGCAGCTGTAGAGAATCGCCGATTGCTGGAGTTTGCACCGTTGGATCGTCACGAAAATTTGACAGCATGTTCGTGACTCCCCTGCCCTCATTCTGAACGGTGGAGATCTGTTTTTGAGCTCTCTAAGGTGGTCTGCTCGTGGGAAACAGACAGCAGGTTTTTGGGCTGTAATTTACCTCTCTTGTTCATCTTGTTTCTTCCTAATAGCGAAGATTAGGTGTTAATCTTGATGGATTTATTGTGTTCCAAGATCTTGTGTATTTGATCTTGATGTTGATGGTGTGCCTCTAGTTTGTTGAGCTAGGGAGGATTTTGTGTTGTACCCATTATTGTTGGATATATAGTGGATGATTTAAGCGGCCTACGGGTCCCGTGGTTTTTCTCTTATTTTAGAGTTTTCCACGCTAAAATTCTTGTGTCGTTACTTTGGTTGGCTCATTAGTTGATTGTTGCTTGTGTTCATTGTTGATGATTTGAATGTGGTGGTTCTAAACCCCATCAAAGTGGTATCCAGAGCTCAGGTTGTAGTTGTTGAGTTTGATTCAAATCATGGAGGGTAACACAAGTAGAATGGTCACTTTAAATGGGTCCAACTATTATGTATGGAAGGGGAAGATGGAAGATCTTCTTTATGTGAAAGAGTACTACTTACCTGTATTTGCTACTGCGAAGCCGGCAGACAAAACAAATGCTGAATGAGAATTACTTCATCGCCAAGTATGTGGATATATTCGACAATGGGTGGATGATAATGTCCTAAATCATGTAAGTGAGGAAAAGAATGCAAAGAATCTTTGGAATAAGCTTGAAGAGCTATATGCTAGAAAGACCGGCAACAACAAGCTTTATTTGATCAAGCAATTGTTAGGGTTGAAGTATCAGAATGGAAAAGCAATGACAGATCACTTGAATACATTCCAGGGCATTATAAATCAACTGGCTGGAATGAAAATCAAGTTTGATGAAGAGGTTCAGGGGTTGTTGCTTCTTGGTACCTTGCCTGATTCTTGGGAGACATTCAGAATGTCATTGTCTAACTCAGCCCCAGATGGTGTCTTGTCTATGGATGTGGTCAAGCAGTGTTCTGAATGAGGAGATGAGAAGAAAGTCAACAGGGTCTTCTTCATAGTCAGATCTTCTATTCGCAGAGAACAGGGGGAGGAGTCAGAGTAGAGGCCCAAAAGACAGAAACAGAAGCAAGAGCAGAAACAGTAAGTATGCAAACATTGAGTGCCATTACTGTGGTAAAAAAGGGCACATAAAGAGGTTTTGCAGAAAGTTTCTACGAGAGAACCCAAACAACAAAAGCAAAGAGAAGAAAGCCGATGAAGGTGAAAAGTGTGATATGGCAGCCACAACGACAGATGAGTTCTTTGTGATGTATGATGGTGATACCGTCAATCTTGCTTGCCAAGAGACTAGTTGGGTGATTGATAGTGGAGCCTCGATTCATGCTACTTCGAGGAGAGATTTCTTTGCATCTTACACTTCTGGTGACTTTGGAAGTGTTAGAATGGGAAATGATAGTACTATCAAAGCTGTCGGAGTGGGAGATGTGCATTTGGAGACCGACAATGGGAACACCTTGATTCTAAAAGGTGTGAAACACATTCCAGACATCCGTATGAACTTGATATCCACTGGTAAGCTTGATGATGAAGGATTTTGTAACACCTTTCGTGATGGAAAATGGAAGCTCACAAAAGGCTCTTTGATCGTGGCAAGAGGACAAAAGTGTTCCTCATTATATGTGATGCAAGCAAAGATTAGTGCTTCCATGGTTAACACCATGAATGATGATAGCATTGTGGAGCTTTGGCACAACAGACTCGGCTACATGAGTGAGAAGGGATTGATGATACTAGCCAAGAAGAACATTCTTTCAGGCATGAAGAATGGTTCTCTGAAGCGGTGTGCTCATTGCTTGGCAGGTAAGCAGACGAGAGTTACTTTCAAGAGAGTTCCCCACTCGCGAAAACCAGGTATTCTTGACTTGGTATATTCTGATGTATGTGGTCCTATGAAGACAAAATCACTTGGAGGTGCATCATACTTTGTGACTTTTATTGATGATCACTCAAGAAAGACTTGTGTGTATACTTTAAAGTCAAAAGATCAAGTGTTAGATGTCTTCAAGCAGTTTCATGCTCGTGTAGAAAGAGAGACAGGTGTGAAGCTCAAGTGTATCCGGACGGATAATGGGGGTGAATATTGTGGTCCTTTTGATGAGTATTGCAGAGCGCATGGTATTCAACATCAAAAGACACCTCCGAAAACTCCTCAGTTGAATGGGTTAGCTGAGAGAATGAACAGGACACTTGTTGAGAGAGTCAGATGCTTGCTCTCACAGTCACAATTGCCAAGGTCATTTTGGGGTGAAGCTTTGAACACGGTTGTTCATATCTTGAATCTCACACCGTGTGTTCCATTGAACTTTGAGGTTCCAGATAGGATATGGTCTGGAAAGACAATCTCTTATGATCATCTACGTGTCTTTGGGTGCAAGGCCTTTGTTCACATTCCCAAGGATGAGCGGTCTAAGCTCGATGTCAAGACAAGGCCATGTGTGTTCATTGGCTATGGTCTTGATGAGTTCGGCTACAGGTTCTATGATCCAGTTCAAAAGAAGCTTATCAGAAGCCGAGATGCTGTGTTTGTGGAAGACCAATGCATCAAAGATATTGATAAAGTAGAGATGACAGAGAAGCCCAGTGGTGATTTGATTGATCTGGATTCTATCCCTTTGCCTCCAGTGAATCCTGATCATGGGGGAGCACCACCAAAACAGGATGATGGTCCTGTCAATGATGAAGTCCCTATGGGTGATGATCCGGCTGAGCAAGTCGAAGAAGAAGCGGTTCAAGAGTTGCCAAATGAACCTCCTTTGAGAAGATCCACTAGAGAGCGACATCCATCTACAAAGTATTCTTCTAATGAATATGTGATGCTTACAGATGCAGGAGAGCCCGAAAGCTACCAAGAGGCAGTTTCTCTTGATGACAAGAATGAGTGGTTGAAAGCTATGGAAGAAGAGATGCGATCTCTACATGACAACCACACTTATGATTTGGTTATGCTACCAAAAGGCAAGAAAGCTCTCAAGAACAAGTGGGTGTACAGGTTGAAGACCGAAAGTAGCAGTTCACAACCAAGGTACAAAGCTCGGTTAGTTGTGAAGGGTTTTGGCCAGAAGAAAGGCATAGACTTTGAGGAAATCTTCTCTTCAGTGGTGAAGTTTTCATCTATTAGAGTTGCACTTGGGCTAGCTGCAAGCCTAAATTTTGAAGTTGAGCAACTTGATGTGAAAACTGCTTTTCTTCATGGTGACTTGGATGAAGAAATTTACATGGAGCAGCCAGAAGGATTTCAAGTCAAAGGAAAGGAGAAACTTGTGTGCAAGTTGAAGAAGAGCTTGTATGGTCTCAAACAAGCTCCACGACAATGGTACAAGAAGTTTGACTCTTTCATGGCGAGTCAAGGGTACACCAAGACATCATCAGATCACTGTGTGTTCATCAAGAGGTACTCTAGTGATGATTTTATTCTCCTACTTCTATATGTTGATGATATCTTGATGATTGGCCGTGATGTACAAAAGATTGCTAATCTGAAGAGAGAGTTGAGCAAGTCTTTTGCTATGAAAGATTTGGGATCAGCAAAGAAGATTCTCGGTATGAATATTTCTCGTGATCGAGAGAATTCAAGGATTTGGTTATCTCAAGAATACTACATCGAGAAGGTTCTTGAACGATTCAATATGAGCAGGGCCAAGCCAGTTTGTTCCCCATTTGCAGGACACTTCAAACTTAGTTCTACAAGTGTGGATGAAGCAGATATGAGTAGAGTTCCTTATTCATCTGCTGTTGGCAGCTTGATGTATGCAATGGTCTGTACTAGGCCAGACATTGCTCATGCAGTTGGAGTTGTGAGTCGATTTCTCTCTAATCCAGGTAGAGAACATTGGGAAGCAGTGAAGTGGATATTGAGATACCTAAGAGGTACTTTCAGAGTATGCTTGTGTTTTGGTATTGATGAACCAAAACTTGTTGGGTATACTGATTCTGATATGGCTGGAGATGTTGATTCCAGAAAGTCCATTTCAGGTTTCTTGATGACTTTTGCAGGGGGAGCTGTGTCATGGCAGTCAAAGTTGCAAAAATGTATTGCACTATCCACCACAAAAGCTGAGTATATTGCGATTACTGAGGGTTGCAAAGAGGCTTTGTGGATGAAGAGATTCCTTGATGAATTGGGCATTCATCAAGAGAAGTATGTTGTGTTTAGTGATAGCCAGAGCGCTATCCATCTCTCCAAGAATTCGTCATTTCACTCACGATCAAAACATATTGATGTGAGGTATCATTGGATTCGAGATATGCTTGAGAAGAAGCAATTGCACTTGGCCAAAGTGCATACCAGTGAGAATGTATCTGATATGTTGACGAAGGCTCTGCCGAGGGAGAAGCTTGATGTTTGCAGGTAGGGAGCGGGCTTGCTCGAGCCCACAAAGTTGAACTGACGGGGGAGATTTGTTGGGTCAGTCCACACTATGTGGGCTTGACCAAGAATAAGCCCACTTGGGCTTTTAAAAACTAAAACGAAAGAAAATAAAAGAGAATTAGTGTGTGTGTGAACAGCAGCAGAGAGGAGAAGAAAAACAAGAGAGAGAAACAGAGAGGGGAAAGGGTTTTATATTCCCGCAATACACTGTAGCAGCTGTAGAGAATTGCCGATTGCCGGAGTTTGCACCGTTGGATCGTCACGAAAATTTGACAGCATGTTCGTGACTCCCCTGCCCTCATTCTGAACGGTGGAGATCTGTTTTTGAGCTCTCTAAGGTGGTCTGCTCGTGGGAAACAGACAGCAGGTTTTCGGGCTGTAATTTACCTCTCTTGTTCATCTTGTTTCTTCCTAATAGCCAAGATTAGGTGTTAATCTTGATGGATTTATTGTGTTCCAAGATCTTGTGTATTTAATCTTGATGTTGATGGTGTGCCTCTAGTTTGTTGAGCTAGGGAGGATTTTGTGTTGTACTCATTATTGTTGGATATATAGTGGATGATTTAAGCGGCCTACGGGTCCCGTGGTTTTTCTCTTATTTGAGAGTTTTCCACGCTAAAATTCTTGTGTCGTTACTTTGGTTGGCTCATTAGTTGATTGTTGCTTGTGTTCATTGTTGATGATTTGAATGTGGTGGTTCTAAACCCCATCAGAAGGCAGTAGTGTAACTTATGACAGCAAAATGTAAGCTGTCAACCATCCATCTATGACAGCAATTCGTTGCAAATTAATTCCAAATGCTAAACTTGATGCAAAGCCACACACAAGTTTGACAATCATACAAAAACAAACTAAAGCACACAAACAATCTTATATATAGATCAGATGACAGAAACTATTGTCATTTTACACAACAAGCATAATAAAAGGTAATCAATCCTATTCCTTGCCCAACAATCTCATCACCCACCTCTTGTTCACCATTATGTGTACATACAACCAGTCTTCCACACCCACATAAGCCTTCATAACAAAAACACTCCACCATTTTTGGAAAAATAAGATCCAAAAACCTATCCAGAATGCAAGAACGAACCCAAACAACAAACTTATATAAAAGCCTCTGGTTATGATCTTGTCCTCCTCATCTTCTGAATCATGACTCCCAATAGTTGGCTTCACATCTTCAGGGCATGGTCTCGATAACAGAGGCGGGCCACATAATCCGGGATTTCCCAAATACGCAGAAGCTCCAAATGTCTGCATGTGAGTTTCCCATGGGATTCTTCCGGATAAGTTGTTGAATGACAAGTCGAGGACTCCGAGGTGACTCAATTTGGAAAGAGTGGGAGGAATGCCACCTGAGAGGTTGTTTCTGGACAAATCCAGAAAGTTCAAGAGTTCCATCTGATCAATGTTCTGAGGAATGAATCCCACCAGATTGTTTCTTGAAAGATTTAAACCAACAAGGCCAACGAGGCTCGTGAGTTCAGATGGGATCTCTCCGAACAACCTGTTGCTTGAAAGATCAATCATTTTCAACAATCCGAGAGTAGTAAAGTATGTCTCCTCATTTCCTTTCCAAATCACAGAAGCACTATCGTAGAACTTTTCATGGTTAATGTAACCGTCGTAACTCCATGAAGCGAATAGATTATTCCATGAATCGGAGTATATGCCTTAACTCAACTGAGTGAAGTTATCCATACACTTGGGAATAGTTCCTGTGATCTTGTTGGAAGAGATGTCCAAGACTTGAAGATTTGCGAGATGGCAGATGCTTGAAGGCAAACTGCCATAGAACATGTTGGATTTAAGGATTAGGATCATCAAAAATGGCATGCTTAACCCCAACCAGCTCGGAATTTCTCCATTGAACTCATTTTCTCCCAAATCAAGGACACGCAATCTACTGCAATTCATCAATGATCTTGGAATCTCTCCACCCAAACTATTGTTCCTTAGATGTAATGAGGAGACTTCACATGAGAAGTTATTCGTGGTTAGAATTTTCCCAGATAGATTATTGTTTGCCAACTTTAGAAAAACTGAATTGAAACAATCTTGAGGAATCTCACCAGATAGTTGGTTGTTTGAAAGATCAACTGAAAAGAATAGTCCATTGGATATTTTGCAAAAATTAGAAATTTTACCAGAAAACTTATTTCTAGACATATCTATGGTAGCTAGATTTAGTGGAAGATGAGGCAATGATCCAGTAAATTCATTAGAACTTAGGTCCATTGTAATGCTATTGCGTTGTTTGAATTTAGTTGACAAATCGGGAAGGACACCATAAATCCGGTTATGTGACATATTCAAATGACTGTACAAGTGCATCTTACTCCAAAACCAAGTTGGAATGGTGTCCGAAATCCCGGAATTGGAAATGTCAAGATGGTCCACTTGTTCTTGATGTTGAAGCCATTCGGGGAAGCTTGGCCCCAACTTGCAATTTGCCAAATTTAGGTATTTGAACTGAACTGGGTGTTTCCAATGACTACTGATACTCACAGTAATATTCGAGTCGAAAGATAAATCCAAGTTAGTTAACAGGGGAAGACCAGATAATTGACCTTCAGTTATCACTTCCTCAAGGTTATTATGAGCAGCATATAATTCATCAATCTTGGGGAGGTGCCCAATGTTTTCAATCAAGCTGCCATTAAAAGTATTGTCAAACAATTTCAACACTCTTAAAGATACACATGATGAAATATTGGGCAATCTTCCTGCAAACTTGTTTGCAGACAAATCAAGAATCTCAAGATTAGGAAGCCATAAATTGCCTGGTGAAATCCCCGTAAAACTGTTTGTGGACAAATCAAGATACTCAAGATAAGGAAGCCTAACCCTGCCTTCAAGAACTGCCCCATTCAACACATTATTCCTAAGATTCATCTCCTTTAGAGCTGAGAATCTTGAGATGTTGAGAAATGAACCACTCAGAAGGTTATCATTCAGAAAGATATACTCTAACTTAACGGGATCCTGTAACCATGTCAGCACAAGGGAAATTTGTCCGTTTAAATTGCTGACAAATAAATCTAAATATGTTAAGCTACTTGAGTTTTGGGAACGAAGTGGAAACTCTCCTTGCAGTTGATTCCCATAAAGGTCAAGATACGAAAGACTTGTCAAATTCCCCATGCCATCTAGAATGCTACTTTCATGATTATTAAAACTGAGTTCAAGATGAAAAAGCGACTTTAAATTCCACAAGGCATTTGGAATCCTTCCCATCAAATTATTACCAGAAAATCCAATGAAGGTAAAACTAGTACTCATGTTAAGAAACTTTTGTAAAACACTAGAATCTAAATTATTAGAAGAAAGATCAAGGACGACAAGAGACTCAGAAGAATTGTGTGAAGGGACAGAGATAGGCACGATTGTTGGAAGTCGACAGTAGGATAAAAGTAATTGTTTCAATGCAGGGAGTTTGTATATAACTTCCAACCATGTTGTAGATCTCTCGAGATTGGCAAAACTTAGATCAAGGTATTGAAGTGTTGGAGAACCAGAAAGCCAATCAAGGTTCATGCAATAAAAATGGTTGCCACTGAGATCAAGATGACGAAGGGCAGATAGGTTCCCAATCTGATGTGGGATGAGGCCAAAAAAATTAGAACCTTGCAGACTCAGATGTTGTAGCTTGATCAAGTAACCAATGAAGCCGGGGAGATTGGTTCCCTGGAAATCATTGAGGCTGAGGTCTAGATGTTGGAGGGCAGATAGGTTCCCAGTCTGAAGTGGGATGAGGCCAGAAAAATTAGAACCTTGCAGACTCAGATGTTGTAGTTTGCTCAAGGAACCAATGAAGTTGGGGATAGTGGTTCCACCAAAATCATTGAGACTGAGGTCCAGATATTGAAGATGAGGCAGTTGAAGCAATGATGAGCTAATCTTACCTCTTAGAGGAGCAGCTGCATACTGATCATATAATTCTGAGTTGAAATCATTATGAAGATCGAGAGCTACAACATGGTTGGTTCGGTTGTCACACACAACACCCTTCCATTCACAGCAGTTTGAGAATCCCCAGCTGGAGAGTCGGCCTTCATCATCGATCAACTCCGACTTGAAGTTGAGCAGTGCCATCCGCTCACTCTCTCGGCAATCACCTCCACTGCCTGCACATAAATTTACGACCAATAATAAAAGAAACAAAAAAGTTGGAATGATATTTGTTGAGATGATCATTCTGAAGTGAAAATGCCCAAAACTAGGATATTGGAATTCCGTTAATGAGATTGATAGTTTATATAAACACATCTTGACCATATATATGTTGAAATATAAACTTGATTTGGGCCTTATTAGAAATTAAATATTTTATAAAGCTTAGGCCCAAAGAGTAGATCCATTAAGTAAAAATATCTAGAATATGATATTTATATAGAGCTCTCTAGAACTAGATATTATATATAGAGTTCTCTAGAAGATTATTAATAGCCATTAGATTAGAGTTGACATGGCATAATCCTAACGGTTGTAAACTAGTATAAATAGGGGTTGTATGCTAAGTTTGTAATAAAAAAAAAAA
>JAPKLW010001881.1:129550-140717 GCA_026898455.1 Plectranthus barbatus | reverse complement strand
TAGATGAGCGTATTGATAAGCTTTAAGCTGCTTCGTTGAAGACTACTAAACTTGAAAGTAAATCAAATTTCAAAGTTAGTTACTCAGTCCATAAACCACAACAGAGTCGATCACTCGATGATATAGATGAGCACAATATGAATATGTAGGGATATGTTCAAATTGATGTGAAAGATCTCAAATATCTGGTATGATCAATAATTATTAATTTACTACAATATGATATTTAAATATTCATTACTTCTGCAAAATTTATATTTATTTTATAGGGAAAACCTGTTGAGTTAAAATTGGAGTTGGGAAAATATGTTGTTGCATATGACACAGTTGTTAAAGTTCATGAACCAGGGGACAATTTTGATTGCAACTGTATGAAAGTGGCAATTGATGAGACATTAGATGAAGATGCAATTTTGCCTGTTTCGACAAATGAGTTTCATAACATTAGTGATAGTGTGGGATCACATGTAATGAAATACATAAAAGAAATAATTAATTCTGATGTTGAGACGATTGATGCATTGCAGCCATTGATAATACTTAATTATAGTAGTATCAAATTTAAATTATTGAGGTTAATTGTCTCTTTATGATGTATGATCTATTATTTATCATTTCAACAATAGGAGCTACAACATTATAGATATTGATGATGTTCGCATCGAATGGACGGATACAGTACAAAATTACATGTATGCTTAGCAAATTCAAAAAATATTAAACGGATCACTTTGTTTTTTGAATTGTGATTTTGGGATATAGATTGATTTTGAATATTTGTAAGTTTTATTAAAGATGAGATGTTGGATACTTTTTTACACGATTAATATTAAGATGTTTGGTATTTAGGAATATTGTTTTTGTATATTTGTGAGTTGAATATGATGATATGAATTTTGAATATTTTGATTTTTGTATTTGATTATACATTAATTATTAAAAATATACAGATTAATTGTAGTAGCTTACAACAACGGTTTCAAACTGTTGTCTTTTCTGCCATAAACAACAGTTTAAAACCGTTATTGTTTAGGAGAAAAGACAATAGTTTAAGACTGTTGTCTTTTAATAGTTATCACCTGTTGTCTTATGAGAGAAAAGACAACGATTTTAAACTGTTATCGTTTCTACAATAGACTACAATTTTTGTAGAAAAGACAACGATTTATAACATATTATCTTATGAGAGAAAAAACAACGATTTAAAACCGTTGTCTATTATGAGAACACACAACGGTTTTATTTCTAAAAGAAAAAGACAACGGTTGGAAAACTGTTGTCTTTCAGCATATACATTTAACAACACCCCCTACAATAATCCGAATACCCTTTAACAACACTTTTTAACCGTTGTTGTTCATTGTTATTCATGTAGTGGTGGAACATAAATGTAAAGAAAAATTAAAAAATTAAAGTAATATAAGTAATTTATTAATATTTGGAAGAATAAAATACAATATTCTATTTTTAATTACTTAACTTTATAGTATAAATTTAATGTTTTAATTGAAAAAAACTGATGTTCAAATACATAACCCCTAAAATAAAAGTCCACTTAAATAAAAATCAAAACTTTTCAAAATCAACAAGAGATTATATATTTGTGAAAATTGTCAATATATTTAAACTTACACACCTAAATATACCCCAAGGAAACTCAAACTTGTGACCTCTTAGTCCAGATAAGGTGCTTTCATCAATACACCCCAAGCGACGGGACTATTTTTTTTTGCAAACTAATGATGTAACATAAAATATCACCATCATTGCTACTTCCACCCATATCAAGCTCACAAGATTGCCCTTCCAGCCATGTAAGCATCATATAACCACCGTCGATTGCCAGCCTGTCAGGTCCTAATTTTAGTCATCAACAATCTCCAGCCAGGACCCATCCTGAAGCCGTGCGAAAAGGTGCACTGTACTTAGGCTTTCGAGTGAGAGGGACACCATTTTAAAAAATATAGTAGTAATATTATGCTAGTTATTAATTTATTTTAGTACATGTTTAAAAAACTAATATTAAGAAAAACTTAAGTTTTAGTTTAACTAAAAAGGTTAACAATATATATATATATATATATATATGTTGGTCCCCGATCAAAGTAGTTATATTTGCAGCGGAAGTTTTAATGATTTCTTGCACTTATCTTGCTAAGGTCACGACTTAGCAAGTGTTTATCAAATGTGTTTAAGCTCGAGTATTCGTTATATTTATTGCAGATTATACTTTAACACATGGTGTGTTGAGTTTTAATATGAGCAATAAGTAATGAAATAAAGTAGTAATTAACACGAAGTTTATAGTGGTTCGAACAAATGTTCTACGTCCACTCTTCAGTCCTCCTGACTGAAAATTCACTATTGATTGATTACAATGTCAGGCTTGATCTCTCACGTTGAGCAGCTCCTCCGTCTCGTCAGCGCGCACCTTCAAGCACCTCGGTCTTCAATCTTCACTTTGACACTCCTTAGAGTGAGGAGAAACCTCCCTTCTCCTCAGACGTCGACCTTGGGAGTTTTATAGTTCTTCCCAGAACCTTTCCTTGTTTGGCAGTGGCCCGTGATAATCACGCTTGTAGGGCAAGGTGACTGCTATATTCTTTCTAGGATAGAAAGAATCCCAAACTTAACCTTAGAAGTAATACTTCAGAGGTCTCGAGCTTTTAATATGTAAGCTTGTGTAAAGCTTCAATCAGGTATAAGTTCGGATGTGAGTTCGCGTGGGATTGAGAGTATTAAGATCTTTTTGATTTATCTGTTGTAGATTTTTCGTAAACCTCTCAATCTCTCTTTGATAACACCTATTTATAGGTGAAGATTCAAACGGATGTTTGAATCTTATCCGTTAGACACAGAGTGTCTGCTCGCCAATCTGCATCCTTCTTTTCCTGCGAAGTACAGTGACTCTTCAGGTCTCCTTCGTCTCTGATTGGCGATCCTCCTAATTTTAGCGGTCTTTGTTAGAACTGATCTTTCAGTTTTAATCTGAAACCTTCTTTGTGTCTGTTGATTATTGTTGGTCCCAGATCAAAGCGCGTATAGATGTACATCAGAAGTTTTTACAAGCAGTTGCACTCTAAAACTGGGGGTCAGTTTCCCAGTTTAGGATTATATAAACTGTGTAAGCCGAGCAACTTTAATTAGACAGTTTTTAGACACACACTTCAACACTTTAGAGAAGTGTTGAAGGTTTCAAACTCAGTTTTAAAAGTGTGTAAGATAAAAGTACGAAAAACTGTAAATGAGGCAGGATATTTATAGTGGTTCGGAGCCTTAAGTCCTACATCCACTCTTCGGAAATTAATCCGGTAATTCACTAAGAAGATGAAGTTTACACTCCTCACGATCTATAGCCAATCACCACGAAAACCACCGTTCGCGGCAAACTGGATCACTCGCCCAGGTAGATGATCTTCACTCTTTCTTCAGTTTCTCGAAGCCAGGTGGCACCTTGAAGTCTTCTTAGAACTGGCAGTCGTCGGAAATGGATTGAGGAGAAACCTCCCTTCTCCTTCCCCGGTGGTTGGATGGTTAAGTTCTTCCCAGAACGTGCGCAGGTTGGCAAAAGCCCGTAATAACCTGTTCCTCGACTGAGAACCAGGCTGCTGTATTCTTACTTGAAAAGTAAGAACACCAAGAAAGTAGACTAAGTCGAAAGATTTAATTCTCGTGTACACAAAGGGCACTTGGTGAATCTCTGAAGATTCCTTAAGTAATAATGCCTCGTGTTTAATAATTGAACTACGGAGTTAATGCCTTTCACTTGAGAGCTTTAAATGCTTTGAGCTTTGAATTCGGTAGAGTAAAGGCAAGGTTAGTAGAATCTTCGATGTTTGTCTCTCTGGTCCTTCTTCTATTTATAGTTAGAGATTTGAAAATAGCCGGTAGAGACAACTCGTATGTGTCCAATCAATGGCCATCTTTCTCTGTAAAGTAAACCTGCTCCTCTGCCTTTTCTGATCACTGCTATGCTTTTGCAGACTCGGTTTGTACTTGTTGTGTCAGACACGAACAACATTGTACTTCAATCATAACTGAGTGTATCTCCGTTCCTTATCATTGAGTCTTCACTGCTCTTTTATAACTGTTCGGTATTTTACTTTTCACGTGTTTCTTTATCGTGAAACTGTCCTGGTCTGAAACTGTGAGCGCCTCTCAACAGTTTTTTTTATGAAAACTGTGTCCACAATTTTCTTTGCTGTACGATCCTTGACAGTTTAAAAACTGTCTGCACAATTTTTCTCATCCAATATTCTTGATAGTTTTTCTCGTCCATCACTTAACAGTTTTCTCGTCTAGACGGCTTCCACTTCAAAAACTGTTCCACAGTTTTTGACAGTGTTCTCCTAGGCTATTACAACTCGATCATCCTACACAAGGATTACATGAGGTAATAACTCTAAGGCCTAAACTTTGGTATACAATTTTGACACATCAAGACATCAAATTAAAGGTGGGATTTCTACATCAATCCCTAACAATTTCCCCCTTTTTGATGTTATCAAAACCATACCTTCTATGTCGAAAAGAAGATGCAGTTGCTCTAAGTTTACAAGATTTGAAATTCTAACACTACTCAGAACTGTGCTTCTTCTAAACTCGACTTACTCTAATCGATCTTCCCCCTGAATTGGAGAGATATTTCTCGATTAATATTAATCACATTAGAGCGAAAAAAATACTGATCACACTGGAATATGTGAATTCAGCTAAGTATCAAGGTAAGAGACGATGAGCAGTTGTCTTCAAACTAATAATTTTGGACCTTTCATTATATGTGTTCGATACAAGTACATGAAAATTTAAAAACTACGGTAACAGAAGATACAGAACAATTCAAGGATTACTCAGCTACACTTGAGATTTGTCCTTATCCTTATCCTCGTCTTGGTTTGAAGAGTCTGCATCTTTCTGCTTTGAAGTAGCAGCAGGGTCCAGGGTCCGACTTGCATGGCAAAGCTCTTGGCCGTGTCCATTATCAGTTTCATCTCCTGTTTTCTGGCTTGCTGCATGCACTCCATCTGCAGTCTTATTTGTTCATCTCGCCTCTCCATCAACTGCAACCGCAGCTTCACTTGTTCATATCTCCTTTCTTCCCCCTTGTTCATTTCTTGTCTCATAACATCAAGGGTTAGATGAGGTGCTGCCACAGAGATGAGAGTGGGAGACATTGTTCCTTTAGATGCAACGAGTGCTCTTGAATCTCCGCTGGTTTGGCTTTGAGATATAGCAGTATACGGCTCCAGTTGATGATGAGCAGTTTGGGCTGCTTCCTCTTCCTCTTTTTGCTTGGCTGCTGATGCTTCTGCATTATTTCTTACCTTCTCGACAGCGGCCTCTTCTTCTTTCCTTTTTTCCTCAGCAGCTGCTGCTTCTTCCTCTTTCCTTCTTAGTTCAGCTGTTGCTTCTTCTTCTTGCCTCCTTTTCAGAGCAACTTCTTTTTCTTTTTGTTTCAGCGCAGCTGCTTCTATTCTCTTTCGCTCAGCTTCCTCGGCCTCCTGCCTCGCCCTTTCAGCAGCCTCAGCCTCCTGTCTGGCCTTTTCTACTGCTGCAGTCGCAGCCTCGACCTCAAGCCTTGGTTTTGTAAGAACTAAGTCTATAGAAGGCGACGTGAATCACCATTTATTTCATAACTCCGGATTCATTTTATGGATATCAAACTAAACACTATGAAAAACAGTAAATGCCCTATGCATGCTCCTATTTAATTTAATTCGAAGATTCAAAGGAATACTTCAACTCCTGCGGATTGAATAACAGCGGTGGATCGTTGATGGTGTTCCTACAAATCTGATCTTCTGATCTGTTGCCTTGCTCGATCCAGAAATCTGGTAAGGATGCGCTACCGGATCTACACAGCCGCCCACTCTCTATCAATCTCTCTAGGGTTTCTGAATTGAAACTTAAAATCTTATGTGGGAAGAGAGAATTGATCTATTTATATAGATCTGGAGAATGAGATATTAGGGTTTAATAAACCCTAATGGGCTCTGAGCACTATTGGGCCAGACCAGGGATCAAATGCAAATAATAAAGTTGGCCTCCTATTAATTAATTCCATGTTCAACCCAAGACATAATTAATTAATAAATATTAATTCATGCCACCAGAGAATTAATGCTGACCTACCCCTTTATTACCACGTTATTAGGAACGGGTTGCATTGACTTGGTTAATCCCCATATTTAAGGTTTTAGACATTCATTAATTAATTCAGCGTATGACAATTAGCTGTAATTAATCAATCTATTATTATTACTGAGTAGTACCACTCAACCCTTATCGCTTATGCTTGAATCAATGATTCAGCCCGTAGGACTTAGCATAACGAACCTTGTGAGCTTCCCAGCGAATGTCACCTTCTTGAAACGGATATTGTTATCTAAATCCAGCCTGAGGAAACCCCACACAAAATTCCGTCACCCAAGATGCAGATATATGAGTACATGTAACACTCTCCACCATAGCAAGTCAAAGTGACAGTCAACCCATGTGTGCCCCTCAGCTATTGATAAGCTCATAATTATACTCACTTATCTATATTTTTCTCCCTTGTTTCAAGTGCTTTATTGTATATTTTTAGTTATTATTGTGCATGAGTCTATTTTGGAGGGTGTTATGACTTTGATGGGTGATTTTTGCAGGTTTTAGGCCGAATTCATTGGAAACCCACACCGAAAGCAGATGATGTTCAAAGGAACAGCCACAAATTCTTCCACACGTTGAATCCAAGCTAATGGAGCATGGGAAGAGAAAGATCTTTGAATTAGCTTTCCAACACAACTAGAATCGGGTCAATCGGAGTTTGAGAGCAAAAATTGTGGCCAAAATCGTGAGACTGAGCAGAAGGGGATCAACACATGCATTTCTGTCGATCGAGATCCTCCCTATCGATCGAGACAGAGGTCAAAGTTGCAGAATCGACACAAATTCAGCCCGGATTTTGATTTGAAGGCTGTGTCGATCGACAAGAATTCTGTCGATCGAGACAGAGGTCCGAGAAGGCTTTTTTTGGCTTGTTTTTGGCAGTATTTGCTATTTTAATCCAATACCTAATTATGTCTTTCTTCCCCCTGTATAAATAAGAACTCAACCTGCACGAAAATAGTCTTTGTTTTAGCATATTTTACTGATTATTGGAGCTTGTAGACATTGGAGTTTTGGTTTCAAGGTTCCTCTTGTTTTTACAAGGTAATAAATAAATGTTTCTTTACTTTCTAGTCATGATTTGTGGCTAGAACCCTAAACAGGTTCTAGGGTTATGATTTCTTTTCTGATGCATGTCTAATTGATATCAACTCATATATCATGGTTTAATTCTCTGCACTTAATTTATAATCTAGATTAAAAGAAGGACCAAGAGGTGAATTGAGATCTAGGTTTATAGTTAATAATTGATGGATCAAGAGATGAAAATTATTGACAGAAAGAGAAAATTAATTGTGTTTGTTTTCTGTCTCAAAAGGAAGAAACCTACATAGGAATAATTAGATAATTATGAGATTGATTAATTTGGTGTTCTTGAGACCGAGAGGAGATAGTCACTAATTAATAATCTAGGATTTAATTGCCCAACTAAGGAATTTAATCCACAAAAATCTATGTTTTCCCCATTGCTGAGTTGATTGATATTTGCATGTTGATGATTAGAATATCTGCTTTTCTTTATTGTTTTCAAAACTCTTTAATTTCTTGCAATTGTTATCTTTAAATTACAAAACAAAACCCATTTTCTAAAATCCTTTAACTTCTGTGTTCTATTAATTATGACTAGTACTTTGGATTTCTCATTGCACAGTCCCTGTGGGATCGACCACCTTCGGGTGTAAAAATATTATTTGCTACTGTATTTTACAGTTATCAAATTGGCACCGTTGCCGGGGATTTGTCAGATTAATCTAGATATTAGTTTATTTTTAGATCTGATGGATTGAGGTTGTAAATTTAATTTTATTGTTATTTTTTGTTTTTGATTTCGTATTTAGTTTGTTGATTTTGGTTTTTGGTGTTTGATTTTCATGTTTGTTCCTGTTCAGTTTTTCTGGTTTTTGGCCTCTATCTCGACCGACAGAATCTCTATCGACCGAAACAGGCGCAGAAAACACCCGTGTCGATCAACAACCTCTCTATCGATTGACACAGTGTCTGATTTCCTGTTTTTCTTTATTTTTGTCGCAGGTTTATGAACACAAGGGCCTAGGGCAAGCCACTCGAGATTTTTGACCCAGAAATCGAGGCCACCATCTAAAAAGGAAAGAGAAAAGCCAAACAAACCATTGACACCATCATGACGAGTCCAAGCCACTCCGATGGGGGAACTTAGACCAACCAGCCATTGATTACTCCAGAAAATGCCATACTATTGGTCCATGAAGTCAATCATATGAAGGATGTCATGAGGCAACTCCTGGTGGAAAGGGAAGCAGAAAAGCGCGAGGCCGGAAGAAGAGAAAGAGAGAGATCTCAGAGGGAAGATTCAGACGATGAGGACCCCAATGCAATAGCCAAGAAGTACAGACCGCAACCCGAAAATGAGGGATTCATCATTGGCATCACCGCCAATAACTTTGAACTTAAGACCGGTCTGATTCAGATGGTTCAGCAGAATCAGTTCGGAGGCCGAGCAGTGGAGGATCGTACACCCACCTCAGGATGTTCGTGGAGGTGTGTGAAACCATCAAGCAAAATGGAGTGACCCAGGACGTGATCCGTCTTCGCCTTTTCCCCTTCTCACTCAGGGATCAGGCGCGGACTTGGTTCACCGCTTTGGACTGCACCAACATTCGAACATGGGCTGATCTCCGGATAGAATTCCTCGGTGCATTCTTCCCACTGTCAGTGATTATTTAGAGAAAGATGGAGATCTTGCAGTTCCACCAAAGAATGGTTGAGATTCTCTTTGAGGCGTGGACCAGGTTCAATGAGCTACTGAGGAGTTGCCCGGGCCATGGAGTGGTCACCGAGGAGCAGGCTCATATTTTCTACAGAGGATTGACGGAGGAAAGCCAAAAGTCAGTGGACTATGCAGCCAGTGGATCATTGATGAGCAAGTCACCAGAAAAGGCTCTGAAGCTGTTCAAAAAGATGGCCCTACATGATCAATAATGGGGGAACCCAAGGAGGCCACAGATCCGAGCTGTTGAGGCAAAATGAGGATGACAAGCTGAAGAAGGAAGTCGAGAGACTGACCGGGGAGGTACAAAAACTAACTTCTAATGCTACTTGTGTTTCTGTTTCATAAGTTGACCCCATTGCCGATTTGAACTTCATGCATCGAGGAGGTTACCAGAACCAATACCGGCAAGGGGGATATCAGCATTACCACCCGAGACCTTATCCCAGATTTTCATACTCTCAGCTAAATGCTAACGAACAACCACCTCCAGACTTCGATGTGCATGATGGTGAAGCGGTGGAAAAGAAGAAGGAAACCCTTGAAGAGGTGCTCAAGAATTTCATCAAAGCTTCAGACCACAGAGTGGGGAAAGTGGAGAAAGAAGTGGTAGGACTGACTACCAAGGTGGATCTGCTCGGCAAGCATGTTCAGATCATTGAGACTCAAGTGAGCCAGATTGCTACCACTGTCGGGATGCAACATACTCCAGGAAAGCTCCCCAGCACCACTGAGGCAAATCCCAAGAACAAGAAAGAGTGCAAAGCTGTGAAGCTGAGGTTCGGAAAGAGCTATACAGGTCCGAGCATGCCCTAAAGCAAGTTTAGGGGGGGGAAAAGAAGCAGACCTAGCAGTTCTGACCTCTGTCTCGATCGACATGAATCCTGTCGATCGAGACAGAGGCCCAGAAGAGGCAGTCGACACAGATTCAGAGGAGGAGTTCGACAGAATTGCAGAGGGTGTGTCGATCGACACACCCCCTGTTGATCGACAAGCAGTCCAGAATCAAGGCCAGTCAACACAACAACATTCCTCCACTTCCAAGGCTGCCAAGACACCTCCGATGCCATTTCCTCAGAGATTCGCCAAGCAGAAGGAGGATTCCAAGTTCTCGCGCTTTGTCGAGAACTTGAAGAAGGTAAGTATCAATTTACCACTGATTGAAGCTCTCTCTGAAATTCCAGGTTACATGCGCTATCTCCGGAAGCTGATGAGCGAGAAGAACCATTTTGTGGAGAATGCGACTGTCAAGCTTCACGAGCAATGCAACATGGTCCTCCAAAAGAAGGTTCCAATCAAGAGGAGTGATCCAGGATGCTTCACAATCCAGGAGTGATCTCATTCGAGAAGGTGCTGTGCGACACCGGAGCCAGCATCAACCTCATGCCCTACTCTATCTTTCAGCGCCTCAAGATTGGAGAACTGAGGCCGACTACTATCACTTCGCAGATGGCGGACCGATCTGCGTCTCGCCCAAAAGGTGTCATAGAGGATGTTCTCATTCGTGTAGGTCATCTGATTTTTCCTGCAGATTTTGTAGTCTTAGACAAGAAGGAGGATGGAAGCGCACCACTGATCCTGGGTAGGGAACTCCTTGACACAAGTGCTGCTCTGATCGATTGCCGCAGAGGAAAGATCACACTTTGAGCCAATGAAGAGAGGATCACCTTCAAGATTGATAGAAGCCGGCATGAATCTGAGTGCTTCAAGATTACTGATGGATTTTGTATACTGAAAGCATTTATTATAATGAGTATATAACGGTTTATTTCTCATATCTGTCAAACAATCTTACATTTATGTAACAATGGTATCTGTAGGGTTTTTACGTGAACCGAATCACCAAAACAAAACTGAACCGGATCGATCTATGGATATTGCCCATAATTAATTATTCTCAAAACCCTAGCATGCTCCTATGAATTTAATACAAAATTGTGGATTGAAAGATTACCGTAAATCCGTAGAGTCTGAACCAATCTTTCGCGTTTGAATTCCAAATCTCAATTCAACCACGCGATTCGATTTAATCTGCGGAAATAGAAATTAGAATACTAATTTCCAGAATAAATCAAAAAAGAGAAAGAGAAGAAAAAGAAATCCGTTCTCCAGATTAGATCTTCAGATCTGTATCCCAATGCTGATCAAATCTGCTACTGGTGAGGATTCCACAGATCTGTATTCTGAGCAGGACCAGAATCGAAATTCTCCTCCTTGAATCTCCAAAGTCGGCGCCCACACTGCTCTCTCTCTAGGGTTTGTGTTTTTCAA
>JAPKLW010001881.1:97561-124550 GCA_026898455.1 Plectranthus barbatus | reverse complement strand
AAAGTCGGCGCCCACACTGCTCTCTCTCTAGGGTTTGTGTTTTTCAATTATGTTATTAAGTGACTAGGGTTTCAGAGAGAGAGCTGTCTATTTATAGACCTAGGGTTTTATCCCTAATGGGCTCTTTGGGCTCAATTCAGCATATTTAATTGGGCCAGACCTGGGACCTAATGCAAATAATAAAGTGGGCCTATAAATTAATTAATTCTCATGTCCACAACCCAGGACACAATTAATTAATTAATATTAATTCTTTTTCACCACAAAATTAATACTGACCTACCCCTTTATTACCACGTTATGAGAATTGGTTACATTAATTGAGAATCCCCATATTTAAGGTTACCGGACATTCATTAATTAATCGGAGCCTCTAACAAGCTCTAACTACAATTAATTAATATCTTATTATTCCTGAGTAGTACCACTCAAACCTTATCACTCGTGCCTAAACTTAATCAGCCTGCAGGACTTTGGCACGATGAATGTTATTGAGCTCCTCACGGAATGTCCCCATCCTATTACTCGGATATGGTCACCTAAGTTCAGTCTCAGGCGGTACTACACGAACTGCTGTTACCCAAGATGCGGATATACGAGAGCGCTGTGTTGGCTCTCCACCATGGCAAGTCAAAGCAACAGTCAACCCGTGCGAACCCCTGAACCTTCGTTAGGGTTTGGACTCAATCAATATAACGAGATCTTTTATTCGCTGATGTCAGACAAACGAATATATCTCACTGCGGTCCATCAATACGCCACCTCTGCGTACCAGCATGTCAAGTAACCAAGACAGACTACTTATTCCGACAATGCCGCAGCCATCCGGACAAACGTATCCTCATACACTGTCTCGGCTGTGATCATGTTTATGTCTCACTAGGTCAAGTGATCATACTGTCTTCTGCAATCTACAACACGCCGTATGATCGTCCCTATCGGTGAGACAAGAGGATACCATTGTTCATACATGTACGATTGTTAACAGATAGGAGAAATAAACTGTTGTATACACATTGTAATAAATGCTTTCAGTATACAAAACCCATCAGTATCCTCTTGTCTCACCGATAGGGACGATCATACGGCGTGTAGTAGATCGGGGAAGACAATATGATCACTTAACCTAGTGAAACATAAACCTGATCATAACCGATACAATGTATGAGGATACGTCTGTCCGAATGGCTGCGACATTGTTGGAATAAGTAGTCTGTCTTGGTTACTTGACATGCTGGTACGCAAGGGTGGCATATTGATGGACCGCAGTGAGATGTATTCGACTGTCTGAAATCAACAAATACAAGATCTCGATATTGATTGAGTAAAAATCCTCACGAAGGTTCAGGGGTTTGCACGGGTTGACTGTTGCTTTGACTTGCCATGGTGGAGAGCCTGAGTAATGTGCTCGTATATCCGCATCTTGGGTAACAGCAATTCGTGTAGTACCGCCTGAGACTTGGTATAGGTAACCATATCCGAGTAATACGATGGGGACATTCCCTGAGGAGCTCAATGACATTCATCGTGCCAAAGTCTTGCAGGCTGATTAAGTTCAGGCACGAGTGATAAGGATTGAGTGGTACTACTCTAGAATAATAAGATATTAATTAATTGTAGATAGAGCTTGTTAGAAGCTCCGATTAATTAATGAATGTCCGGTAACCTTAAATATGGGGATTCTCAATTAATGCAACCCGTTCTCATAACATGTTAATAAAGGGGTAGGTCAGTATTAATTATGTGGTGAAAAATAATTAATATTAACTAATTAATTGTGTCCTGGGTTGTGGACATGGCGAATTAATTAATTTATAGACCCACTTTAATATTTGCATTATGTCCCAGGTCTGTCCCAAGTAATATATGCTGAATGGAGCCCAATAGGGATAAAACCCTAGGTCTATAAATAGTCCCCTCTCTCTCTAAAACCCTAGTCACCTTGATCATAATTCAAATCTTCAAAACCCTAGGGCGAGAGAGAGCTGGGCGGTGCACCTGTAGCGGGTGGAGAAGGAATTTTTCGCCTCTGGCCTATATCACAGATCTGTGGAATCGTTACTAGTAGCAGATCTGAACAACATTGGGACACATCCCTGAAGATCTAATATGGAGAACAAATTTTCTTCTTTTCACTTCTATTTAATTAAATCTTGAAGTTAGAATCTCTCTAATTTCTATTTCCATAGATTTAATTAATATCGCGTGGTTGATTTATGTTTTGGAATTCAAACGCAAAAGATCGGTACAGAATCGACGGAGTTTAGGTAAACTCGATAATCCATGAATCGCATTAAATTCATAGGAGCATGCTAGGTTTTTGTGAATTTGGATTATATGCAATATCCATAAATCGATCCGGTTCACATGGGTTTTTGTGATTCGGTTTACTGAAAATCCCTACAATTGGTATCAGAGCCAGGTTTCTGATTTATGGCTCTATTGTATATAATAAATTCAATTATGCATGAACGAATTTTATTATATGTCGTGGATGGTTTTTGTTCCTCGTGGCAACCCGTTTGATTCAACCCGCGGTGGTTTATCCGTGTAGGGTTTAATATATTTTGTAAAATCACGAGAAATCCGTGATTAGTGTAGATTTGTTTAAAAAATTATAATAGAATAGATTCAGTAATTTTTTAATTTCAAATCTGTAATTGGACGGGTCGAGGACGAAGAACGAACACAGAGCCGACAGGTGGCGGGCCGCGGCGGCGGCAGCACCAGTCGCATGAGCGCCCGACACTGCGCGCGGCAGCGGTACTGGCAGTGGCATGAGTCATCATCAGAGGCTGCTGTCCCATCGCGTTGGTTCGTGTTTGGTGGTTGGCACAATCCTGTGTAAACCCTAGGTTTGCATTAGGGTTTGGGGCCAATCATCAAATCACAAAAACCTAAATCCCAAAAGATTTGGTGCTTGAAGATTTGGAGGCCCTAAAAGATTTGAAGAAGATTTGAATTTATCCAATTAAATTCAAATTCAAACTGTAATAGATAAGATTTAATTTTCCTATTTTGTGGGGCCACGAGGAATTTTTGTTTGCCTTAATTGTCCTCGTATGATATCAGATTTATTATGTGCGCAATTAAGCATGTGTAGATAATAGGAAAAACATGATTTACTGCTTTTATTATTTACAGTTTTTCCAAGCATGCTTATGTGATTAATTTTTTTGTTGGATTATATTTTTGGAATTTTTCGGCTTGTTTAATTGCATGCAAAAATTTGGAAAATATAATAACAAAGAAATTATATGTGCGCATATAAGAAACCTTTTAAAGAAAAATACTAAGCGGATTTTTTTTAATTAAAATCAATAGACCTCCACAAAGCGGTCCTAGGCTGTAAGTGTATCTCTCGTTCTAGTAAACATCTACGAGTGTAGCTTGCTAGTTCCTAGAGGTACATGGGTACGGTTGTTGGGATTTCTAGACAAACAATTTAAATCATGTGAATAGTAGGAGGGTTTTGCGTAAACGTCTACGAGTGTAGCTTGCGTAGATCTCTTTCATATGTATTCTAGGATTGATTTAAATTATAGATAACAAAAGCTTTAAGGGCTGTGCGGTATGGTTACGTGCCATGCTAAACCGTCTATTTTGGCCGGAGTTAAATTTTTGGTTAATGGCTTAGAAGCATCTTAGAATATAATGCAAGAATTGCATCCCTGCTCTTAAGAGATGGCTTGGTCTAAGGTTTTCACTAATTATTAATTTCTAGTGTCAAAAGGTTCCTGACATGGTAGTGAAATTTAATGAAGTGGGGCTTAAAACTTGCAGTTCTGGTTGAGGGTGACATCGTAAACGTCTACGAGTGTAGCTTGCGGTGGGAACTCTTGGGCAATTAGTAGAAAACATTTGTATTTGATTTATTAAAAGATTTTAAATGCATTTGTTTTCGAAGTTCTACATGTATGTTCTTATTTAAGATTCTTTATTGTTTCAGATATGTCTATGTCTACTGTCAATCATTTACTTGCTCTCAATCCTCTAACTGGTCCAAACTTCTCTGAATGGAGTTTTTGCAACAAACACGTCATTTATCTGAAAAATCAAGCATACGTTCTTTTCATGGATCCACTGTTGCGTACTCGTGATAAAGTCTATAAACTTGAGCTTGAATTTTATGAAAGATGGGAGGATGCTGATGAGTTTGCCTTCTGGCTCATCACGGGTTCCCTGTCTAGAGAATTAAGGCACAAGTATGAGTATCTCGATAGGGCTGGAGAAATCTCGAAGGAACTCTTGACAGCCTATGTCAACGTGGAGCGGACTATTAACTATAAACTTGTGCATGATCTTGTGTGCAAGAAGATGGTTGAAGATAGTTCGGTAACAGCACACATGATGTTTATGATTAATCTCATGAGACAATTCACTGTGCGGGGTGGTAATATCATTGAGCAGGGCGAGATTGATATCATCCTGAACTCTCTTCCGGACTCCTTTTATGACTTTAAGGTAGTTGCTGCTGCAAGGGGAGAGTATGCTCTGCATGAGCTACTTGAGGACCTTGTGGTGGAGCAATCTTCCATGCGAGCACGGAAGCTTGTTCTGACTGCTTCTAGTACTGGTTCGACAACCTCTAAGGTTGGAGATGACAGTGCTGAAAGCAAACTCAGGAAAGCAGACAGTGAAAGCAAGTCAAAGAAGGTGAAGAAGGTTAAGGTCACTCCAAAGAAGAAGAGGTGTGCTGGATGCAGAAAGGTGGATTGTCCGAATGCTAAAGGACAAGGTACGTCATTTGCATTTGTAACGAAAATATGTTTAGCATCGATTTCTACTCATTCGTGGGTAGTGGATACTGGAGCTACTGATCATATTTGTTACATTTTGCAGGGGTTCACACCGAGGAGGGTGCTGAAGAATGACGAGGTTACAATCTCAATGGGGAACACAACACAAGTGAGTGCAGCTGCCATTGGAGATATCACCTTGTACTTTGATGATTCTGTTTTAACTTTGAGAGATGTTTTGTACGTGCCGGATTTTCGACGAAACCTTATTTCAGTTACCAAACTACGTTGATGGATATTCAGTTATTTTTTATAGTGGTGTTTCTATCATTGGTAATAACGGAGTTATCTGTCGTGGGATGCTGAATAATTCTCTCTATGTTATTAACTGCAATCATAAGTCTTCCGCAAGTATTGCATGTAATTCATCCGTAATTGATAATCCTAGAAAGAGAAAACTTACTTCTTCTGATGAGGATCTTACATATCTCTGGCACTTGAGACTGGGTCACACCAGCTTGAAGCGGATTCAACGGCTTGCAGATGACGGCACATTGAGTAGGGTTTTCACGTGAACTGAATCACCAAAACCAAACTGAACCGGATAGATTTATGGGTATTGTGCACAATTAAATTTACAATAAACCCTAGCATGCTTCTATGAATTTAATTACCAGAATTGTGGATTGAGGGTTTACCGTAACTCCGTAGTGTCTGTACCGATCTTTTGCGTTTGAATTTCCAACTTCAATTCAACCACGCAATTCGATTTTATCTGCGGAAGTAGAAATTAGCAATCTAATTTCTAGATAAATTCGAAAATAAAGAAAAGAAAGAAATAGGATTTCTATTCTCCAGATCAGATCTTCAGGGCTGTATCCCAATGTTGTTCAGATATACTACTGGTGAGGACTCCGTAAATCTGTGGCTTGAGCAGGACGAGAATCGAAATTCTCCTCCCTTTGAAACAGGATCGGCGCCCCTCTCTCTCTCTCTCTCCTAGGTTTAGTGTGTGTCAATTGTGTTACAACTTATGAGAGAGAGCTGTCTATTTATAGACCTAGGGTTGCAAACCCTAATGGGCTCCTGAGCTCAATTCAGCATATTTATTTGGGCCAGACCTGGGACCTAATGCAAATAATAAAGTGGGCCTATAAATTAATTAATTCCCATGTCCATAACCTAGGACACAATTAATTAATTAAAATTAATTCTTTTTCACCACAGAATTAATAATAACCTACCCCTTTATTACCACGTTATGAGAACGAGCTGCATTAATTGAGAATACTCATATTTAAGGTTACCGGACATTCATTAATTAATCCGAGCCTCTGACAAGCTCTAAATACAATTAATTAATATCTTATATTTCCTGAGTAGTACCACTCAATCCTTATCACTCGTGCCTGAACTTAATCAGCTTGCAGGACTTCGGCACGATGAATGTTATTGAGCTCCTCAGGGAATGTTCCCATCCTATTACTCGGATATGGTTACCTAAACCCAGTCTCAGGCGGTACTACACGAATTGCTATTACCCAAGATGCGGATATACGAGCACGTTACTTAGGCTCTCCACCATGGAAAGTCAAAGCAACAGTCAACCCATGCAAACCCCTGAACCTTCATTAGGGTTTGGACTCAATCAATATTACGAGATCTTGTATTCGCTGAAGTCAGACAGACAAATATATCTCAATGCGGTCCATCAATACGCCATCTCTGCGTACCAACATGTCAAGTAACCAAGACAGACTACTTATTCTGACAATACCGCAGTCATCCGGACAGACGTATCCTCATACGTTGTCTCGGCTGTGATCAAGTTTATGTCTCACTAGGTCAAGTGATCATACTATCTTCCGTGATCTACAACACGCCGTATGATCGTCCCTATCGGTGAGACAAGAGGATACCATTATTCATACATGTAAGATTGTTAACAGATAGGAGAAATAAAATGTTGTATACACATTGTAATAAATGCTTTCAGTATACAAAACCCATCAATCTCCCACTTATACTCAAAGCATAACTAAGCTATTAGAGAGTATACAGTCCGTCTATCTAGTCTGCTATCTCTTTAACACCCGTCAGTGGTCGGCATCCACCTCAGACCCAGCTCATGAATATGTCTTTCATAAACTTTCTGCGGCAAGCTCTTTGTAAATGGATCAGCAAGATTTTCAGCAGTGTCAATCTTCTTAATCAGCACATCGCCCTTCTATACAATTTCTCGTATGATATGGTACTTTCTCTCTATGTGTTTGCTTGCCCTGTGAGACCGCAATTCCTTTGAGTTTGCCACTGCACCAGAGTTATCACAATAAATTGTGATGCTCCTCGGCAAACTCGGGATCACGCCCAACTCTAAAAGGTAGTTCCTGAGCCATACCCCCTCTTTCGAGGCATCGGAGGCGGCGACATATTCCACCTCCATGGTGGAGTCAACAATGCATTTCAGCTTTAAGCTCCTCCAAGATACAGCTCCACCTCCCAGGGTAAACACATATCCTGAGGTCGATTTCTTCTCATCCTGGTCTCCTTGGAAATCCGAGTCTATATAACCCACACGACACAAATCCTCACTTTGATAAACTAGGCAGTAATTCCTAGTTCTCTTCAAATACTTGAGGATGTGCTTTACGGCAGTCCAGTGCGCCTGTCCAGGGTTAGACTGATATCTTGCTTCCATGCCGATGGAATAACATATATCTGGCCTGGTACACAACATCGCATACATGAGGCTACACACAGCCGAAGCATATGGTACAAGACTCATCTCATCTTTCTCCCGCTGTGTCTGAGGACACTGCCCACTAGAAAGATGAACGCCATGACTGAAAGGTAGCAAGCCTTTCTTAGAGAGTTGCATGCTGAACCGGGCTATCACAGTATCCACATAGGATGTCTGGGATAAGCTCAACATTCTTCTCTTACGATCTCATAAGACTTTAATCCCAAGAATGTAGCCAGCTTCTCCCAGATTCTTCAAGGTAACCGTTTAGAAAAGCGGTTTTAACATCCATCTACCAGATTTTGAGGTCCATATGCGCAACTATAGCAAGGAGTATCCGAATAGATTTGAGCATGGCTACGGGTGAAAAGGTTTCGTCATAGTCAATGCCCTCTTTCTGACTATAACCTTTTGCTGCCAGTCTGGCTTTAAAAGTCGTGATCTTTCCATCCGCCCCTTTCTTTCTCTTGTATACCCATTTGCACCCTATGGCCCTAAAGCCATCCGGCAAATCAGTTTTCTAGTATACATCCATAGAAGTTATGGATTCAATTTCAGAATCCATAGCGACACGCCATTTGGCAACATCCTTGTCCTGCACTGCCTCTTCGTAAGTCAGTGGGTTAGAGTCCTCATGTCCGTCTTCCGGGCTCAAGTCCGAAGACTCAACCACGAACTTGTATCTTTCCGACTAGAAAATAACTCTCCCACTATAATGAGGCATCAGTGCCGTATCAGCAATAGGTGCAGTAACTTGTGGTCCTGCACCATGCACTGAAGAACATGTCTGTGGTGCTATACCTCTCACAGGTGCACCCACATCTACACGTTCCCCTTCCCTTGGAATTGCATTATCGTTCTCAATTTCTTGAAGAACAATATCACCCCTTGACTTGTGATTATTCACATACTCCTCCTCCAAGAATCTAGCGTTGGTGCTAACAACGACTCTCTAACTCTCAGGACAGTAAAAGTAATCACCTTTCTAACTTATCAGGTTCCTTCGACAGTACATGTGCCGGACAGCCCCATACTCTAAACTTGTACAAACTAGGTTTCCGACCAAGGAAGAGCTCAAAAGGCGTCTTAGGAACTAATTTAGAAGGCACCACATTAAGCACGTACGCTGCTGTCTCCAATGCGTAGCCCCAAAATGAAATTGGTAAGTTTGCATAACTCATCATTGATCTTACCATCACTAGAAGAGTCCTATTTCTTCTTTCAGCTACACCGTTTTGCTGGGGAGTACCCGGTGCAGTCCACTGGGATGTAATCCCATTTTCTGAAAAATACTACAGGAACTCGTTACCGAGGTATTCGCCACCGCGGTCAGATCGCAGTGATTTGATAGTTTTCCCGACCTTCTTTTCTACTTCAGCCTTGAACTCTTTGAATTTCTCAAAGTATTCACACTTTTAGCGAAGCAGGTAAACGTATCCGTACCTTGAGTAATCGTCAATGAAAGTGACGAAGTACTCGTACCCTCCACGAGCCTGCGTGGACATCGGTCCACATAAGTAAGAATGGATCAATTCCAACACTTCCTCTGCTCGAGACTGACTAGCCTTGAAAGGCCTAGTTGACATCTTGCCCTCGATGCAGGATTCACAGACTTGATAAGGTACAGCCCGGACTAAGTCCAATGTACCGTCATCTGCAAGTCTCTGAATTCGCTTCAAGCTGATGTGACCCAGTTTCAAGTGCCAGAGATATGTAAGATCCTCATCAGAAGAAGTAAGTTTTCTCTTTCTAGGATTATCAATTACGGATGAATTACATGCAATACTTGCGGAAGCTTTATGATTACAGTTAATAACATAGAGAGAATTATTCAGCATCCCACGAAAAATAACACCGTTATTACCAATGATAGAAACACCACTATAAAAAATAACTGAATATCCATCAACATAAAGTTTGGAAATTGAAATAAGGTTTCGCCAAAAATTCGGCACGTACAAAACAACTCTCAAAGTTAAAACAGAATCATCAAAGTACAAGGTGAAATCTCCAATGCAGCTGCACTCACTTGTGCTACGTTCCCCATGGAGATTGTAACCTCTTCATTCTTCAGCACCCTCCTCGGTGTGAACCCTTGAAAAATGTAACAAACATGATCAGTAGCTCCAGTATCCACTACCCACGAATGAGTAGAAACCGATGCTAAACATATTTCCGTTACAAATGCAAATGATGTACCTTGTCCCTTGCTTCCGCATGCGTTCTTACTTGAAGTGACACCAACCCTCTTCATTTCATTTGACCTCCTCTCACGTGATATGCGATCAATCATGTTCTTGCACACAGTATGAACCACATCTTTCAATGTGCCCAAGCTGTGCTCAAGATCTGATAACTCAGAATCCCATGAAGGTACGAAAGACTGTCCTGCTATGAGATCAGTGAGCAACTCTTTGAAGGAGTACTCACTTCTCTTAGCTACATCAATCTTAAAGTCATAGAATGAAAGCGGTAAAGAGTTCATAATTATATCGATCTTAGCCCGATCAGATATACATCCACCTCTACGTGTGAATCGTCTCATGGTGTTATCCATCATCATCACATGCAGTGTCACCGAACTACCATCAACCATTCTCTTACAGACTAGGTCTTTTACGAGATCAAAGGTGATAGTTTGTTCCACTTCACCAAACATGGCCACTAAGTCCATACAGATCGCAACAGAGCTACAATAGCCCATGTATTTGAGCTTGAGTTCTCTAGACAGGTTATCAGAGATTAACTTGTAAGTAAAATCCTCAGATGCCACCCATCTGTCATAGAACTCCTTCTCACGTCTAGAAATTTTATGGTAACGTGGGGCAAGTGGCATAATAGTAAGAACAAACATGTGTTGCTTAGTCAGGAGGATATACTCAATGCAGTATCTCCACTCATGGAAGTTTGGACCAGTTAGAGGATTGAGAGCAAGTAAATGATCGACAGTAGACATAGACATATCTGAAACAATAAAGAATCTTAAATAAGAACATACACGTAGAACTTCGAAAACAAATGCATTGAAAACCTTTTAATAAATCAAATACTAATGTTTTCCACTAATTGCCCAAGAGTTCCCACCGCAAGCTACACTCGTAGACGTTTACGATGTCACCCTCAACCAGAACTGCGGGTTTTAAGCCCCAATCCATTTAATTTCATTACCATGTCAGGATGCTTTTGACAATAGAAATTAATAATTAGTGAAAACCTTAGACCAAGCCATCTCTTAAGAACAGGGATGCAATTCTTGCATTATATTCTAAGATGCTTCTAAGCAATTAACCACAAATTTAACTCCGGCTAAAAGAGACAGTTTAGCATGGCACGTAACCATACCGCACAGCCCTTAAAGCTTTTGTTATCTATAATTTAAATCAATCCTAGAATACTTGTGAAAGAGATTTACGCAAGCTACACTCGTAGACGTTTACGCAAAGCCCTCCCACTATTCACATGATTTAAATTGTTTGTCTAGAAATCCCAACAACCGTACCCATGCACCTCTAGGAACTAGCAAGCTACACTCGTAGATGTTTACTAGAACGAGAGATACACTTACAACCTACGACCGCTTTGTGGAGGTCTATTGATTTTAATTAAAAAATCTGCTTAGTATTTTTCTTTTAAAAGGTTTCTTATATGCGCACACATAATTTCTTTGTTATTATATTTTCCAAATTTTTGCATGTAATTAAACAAGCCCGAAAATTCCCAAAATATAATCCAACAAAAGAAATTAATCAGATAAGCATGCTTGGAAAGCTGTGAATAATAAAAGCGGTAAATCATGCTTTTCCTATTATCTACACATGCTTAATTGCGCACATAATTAATCACATATCATACGAGAACAATTAAGGCAAACAAAAATTCCTCGTGGCCCCAAAAATAGGAAAAAAAAATCCTATCTATTACAAATTTTATTTGAATTTATTTGGATAAATCCAAATCTTTTCAAATCTTCCAGGGCCTTCAAAATTTGATTCACCAAATCTTTTGGGATTTAGGCCTAACCCTAATGCAAACCCTAGGGTTTACACAGGATTGTACAAACCACCAAAAACATGACCAATCGCGACGGGACAGCATCAGCCGACGACGACACCGCCGCCTGCCGCCGGACCGCCGCTGCCCTGCGCCGCTGCGCGCGTCCTGCTCGCCCGGCCGCGCGCCTACCGCGCCACCTGCCGCCGCCCGCCGTGTCCTCCGCCGGCCCTGCGTCGGCTCCGTCTTCGTTCTTTGTCTCGACCCGTCCAATTACATAAATTTGAAAAATTACAGAACACCTATTCTATTACAATTTTCAAATCTACACTAAACACGGATTTTCTCGTGATTTTACAAAAACAATTCAGCCCTACACGGATAAACCACCGCGGGCTGAATCACACGGTTAGCCACGAGGATCAAAAACCATCCACAATAATAAATTCATACATACATGCATATCGAATTTAATTATACACAAAAGAGCCATTAATCATAAACCTGGCTCTGATACCAATTGTAGGGTTTTCACGTTAATCGAATCACCAAAACCAAACTGAACCGGATAGATTTATGGGTATTGTGCACAATTAAATTTACAATAAACCCTAGCATGCTCCAATGAATTTAATTACCAGAAATGTGGATTGAGGGTTTACCGTAACTCCGTAGTGTCTGTACCGATCTTTTGTGTTTGAATTTCTAACTTCAATTCAACCACGCAATTCGATTTTATCTGCAGAAGTAGAAATTAGCAATCTAATTTCTAGATAAATTCGAAAATAAAGAAAAGAAAGAAATAGGATTTCTGTTCTCCAGATCAGATCTTCAGGGCTGTGTCCCAATGCTGTTCAGATCTACTACTGGTGAGGACTCCGTAGATATGTGGCTTGAGCAGGACCAGAATCGAAATTATCCTCCCTTTGAAACAGGATCGGCGCCCCTCTCTCTCTCTCTCCTAGGTTAAGTGTGTTTCAACTGTGTTAAAACTTATGAGAGAGAGCTGTCTATTTATAGACCTAGGGTTGCAAACCCTAATGGGCTCCTGGGCTCAATTCAGCATATTTATTTGGGCCAGACCTGGGACCTAATGCAAATAATAAAGTGGGCCTATAAATTAATTAATTCCCATGTCCACAACCGAGGACACAATTAATTAATTAATATTAATTCTTTTTCACCACATAATTAATCCTGACCTACCCCTTTATTACCACGTTATGAGAACGGGCTTCATTAATTGAGAATCCCCATATTTAAGGTTACCGGACATTCATTAATTAATCGGAGCCTCTGACAAGCTCTAACTACAATTAATTAATATCTTATATTTCCTAAGTAGTACCACTCAATCCTTATCACTCGTGCCTGAACTTAATCAGCCTACAGGACTTTGACACGATGAATGTTATTGAGCTCCTTAGGGAATGTCCCCATCCTATTACTCGGATATGGTTACCTAAACCCAGTCTCAGGCGGTACTACACGAATTGTTGTTACCCAAGATGTGGATATACGAGCACGTTACTTAGGCTCTCCACCATGGAAAGTCAAAGCAACAGTTAACCCGTGCAAACCCCTGAACCTTCGTTAGGGTTTGGACTCAATCAATATAACAAGATCTTGTATTCGCTGATGTCAGACAGACGAATATATCTCACTGCGATCCATCAATATGCCACCTCTGCGTTCCAGCATGTCAAGTAACCAAGACAGACTACTTATTCCGACAATGCCGCAGCCATCCGGACAAACGTATCCTCATACGCTGTCTCGACTGTGATCAAGTTTTATGTCTCACTAGGTAAAGTGATCATACTTTCTTCCGCAATCTACAACACGCCGTATGATCGTCCCTATCAGTGAGACAAGAGGATACCATTGTTCATACATGTAATATTTTTAACAGATAGGAGAAATAAACCGTTGTATTCTCATTATAATAAATGCTTTCAGTATACAAAACCCATCACATTGCTTTAGTCCGGGCTGTACCTTATCAAGTCTGCGAATCTTGCCTCGAGGGCAAGATGCCAACTAGGCCTTTTAAGGTTAGTCAGTCTCGAGTAGAGGAAGTGTTGGAATTGATCCATTCTGACTTATGTGGACCGATGTCCATGCAGGCTCGTGGAGGGTACGAGTACTTCATTACTTTCATTGACGATTACTCAAGGTACGGATATGTTTATCTGCTTCGCTACAAGTCTGAATGCTTTGAGAAATTCAAAGACTTCAAGGTTGAGGTAGAAAAGATTGTCGGGAAAACTATCAAGTCACTGCGATCTAACCGCGGTGGCGAATACCACGGTAACGAATTCCTGTAGTATTTGTCAGATAACGGGATTACATCCCAGTGGACTGCAACGGGTACTCCCCAGCAAAACGGTGTAGCTGATAGAATAAATAGGACTCTTCTAGAGATGGTAAGATAAATGATGAGTTATGCAAACTTACCAATTTCGTTTTGGGGCCACGCATTAGAAACAACATCTTACGTGTTAAATGTGGTGCCTTCTAAATCAGTTCCTAAGACGCCTTCTGAGCTCTTCCTTGGTTGCAAACCGATTTTGTGCAAGGTTAGAGTACGGGGCTATCAGGCACACGTACTGTCGAAGGAACCTGATAAGTTAGAAACCAGGTCAAAAGTAATGTTGTTTATAGGGTATCCCAAGCAAATGAAAGGTGGTTACTTTTACTGTCCTGAGAGTCAGAGAGTTGTTGTTAGCACCAACGCTAGATTCTTGGAGGACGAGTATGTGAGTAATCACAAGTCAAGGAGTGATATCGTTCTTCATGAAATTGAAAACGAGAATGCAATTCCAAGGGAAGGGGAATGTGTAGATGTGGGAGCACCTATGAGAGGTTCAGCACCACAGACACGTTCTTCAGTGCAAGGTGCAGAACCACAAGTTACTGCACGTACTACTGACACGGCACCGATGCCTCGTCATAGTGGGAGTGTTATTTTCCAGCCGAAAAGGTACATATTTGTGGGTGAGTCTTCGGACTTGAGCCCAGAAGACGGACATGAGGACTCTGACCCACTAACTTACGAAGAGGCAGTGCAGGACAAAGATGTTGAAAAATGGCGTGTCGCCATGGATTTCGAAATTGAATCCATAACTGCTATGGATGTATACCAGAAAACTGATTTACCGGATGACTTTAGGGCCATAGGGTGCAAATGGGTATACAAGAGAAAGAAAGGGGCAGATGGAAAGATTACGGCTTTTAAGGCCAGGCTGGTGGCGAAGGGTTATAGTTAGAAAGATGGCATTGACTATGACAAAACCTTTTCACCCGTAGCCATGCTCAAATCCATCCGGATACTCCTTGCCATAACTGTGCATATGGACCTCGAGATCTTGCAGATGGATGTCAAAACCGCTTTTCTAAATGTTTACCTTGAAGATGGTAGGGACATCTATATGCAGCAACCCGAGGGTTACATATGCAAGGGCAAAGAACATCTTGTCTGAAAGCTTTGGAAGTCCTTGTATGGGCTTAAGCAAGTTTCGAGGTCATGGAACTTACATTTCAACGATGTGATTAAATCCTATGAATTTGCACAGTTGGAAAACAAAAGTTGTGTTTACCGACTTTGTGTCAGAGGGAGCGTGGTTTTCCTTGCACTTTACGTTGATAACATACTCCTATTTGGAAACAACGAGGGAGTGATGTCAGAAATCAAGTTTTAGTTATCTGAAGAGTTCCAAACGAAGGATTTGGGAGAAGCTGGCTAGATTTTTGGGATTAAGGACTTACGAGATTGTAAGAGAAGAATGTTGAGCTTATCCCAGGCATCCTATGTGGATACTGTGATAGCCCGATTCAGCATGCAACTCGCCAAGAAAGGCTTGCTACCTTTCTGTCATGGTGTTCATCTTTCTAGTGGGCAGTGTCCTGAGACACAGCGGGAGAAAAATGAGATGAGTCTTGTACCATACGCTTCGGCGGTTGGTAACCTCGTGTATGCGATGCTGTGTACCAGGCCAGATATATGTTATGCCGTTGGCATGGTAGCAAGATATCAGTCTAAGTGAGGATTTGTGCCCTGTGGGTTATACAGACTCGAATTTCAAAGTGAGGATTTGTGCCCTGTGGGTTATACAGACTCGGATTTCCAAGGGGATCAGGATTAGAAGAAATCGACAATAGGATATGTGTTTACCCTGGGAGGTGGAGCTGTATCTTGGAGGATCTCAAAGCAGAAATGCGCTGACTCCACCATGGAGGCAGAATATGTCGCCGTCTTCGACGCCTCGAAAGAGGGGGTATGGCTCAGGAACTACCTTTTGGAGTTGGGCGTGATTCAGAGTTTGCCGAGGAGCATCACAATTTATTGTGCTAACTCTTGTGCAGTGGCTAACTCAAAGGAACCGCGATCTCACAGGGCGAGCAAACACATAGAGAGAAAGTACCATATCATACGAGAAATCGTATCGAGAGATGATGTGCTGATCAAGAAGATTGACACTAAGGACAATCTTGTTGATCCATTTACAAAGAGCTTGCCGCAGAAAGTTTACGAAAGACATATTCGTGAGCTGGGTCTGAGGTGGATGCCGACCACTGACAGTGGTTAAAGAGATAGCAGGCTAGATAGACGGACTGTATACTCTGTAATACCTTAGTTATGCTTTGAGTATAAGTGGGAGATTGATGGGTTTTGTATACTAAAAGCATTTATTATAATGAGTATACAACGGTTTATTTCTCATATCTGTCTAACAATCTTACATGTATGTAACAATGGTATCATCTTGTCTCACTGATAGGGACGATCATACTGCGTGCAGTAGATCGTGGAAGACAGTATGATCACTAGATCTAGTCAGACATAAACCTGATCGCAGCCGAGACAGTGTATGAGGATACGTCTGTCCGAATGGCTGCGGCATTGTCGGAATAAGTAGTCTGCCTTGGTTACTTGACATGCTGGTACGCAAGGGTGGCATATTGATGGACCGCCGTGAGATGTATTCGACTGTCTGACATCAGCAAATACAAGATCTCGATATTGTTTGAGTCCAAACCCTAACGAAGGTTCAGGGGTTTGCACGGGTTGACTGTTGCTTTGACTTGCCATGGTGGAGAGCCTGAGTAAAGTGCTCATATATTCGCATCTTGGGTAACAGCAGTTTGTGTAGTCCCGCCTGAGACTGGGTTTAGGTAACCATGTCCGAATACTAGGATGGGGACATTCCCTGATGAGCTCAATGGCATTCATCGTGCCAAAGTCCTGCAGGCTGATTAAGTTCAGGCACGAGTGATAAGGATTGAGTGGTACTACTCAGGAATAATAAGATATTAATTAATTGTAGATAGAGCTTTTCAGAAGCTCCGATTAATTAATGAATGTCCGATAACCTTAAATATGAGGATTCTCAATTAATCCAACCCGTTCTCATAACGTGGTAATAAAGGGGTAGGTCAGTATTAATTCTGTGGTGAAAAAGAATTTATATTAATTCATTAATTGTGTCCTGGGTTGTGGACATGGGAATTAATTAATTTATAGGCCCTCTTTATTATTTGCATTAGGTCCTAGGTCTGGTCCAAGTAATATATGTTGAATGGAGCCCAATAGCCCATTAGGGATAAAACCCTAAGGAGAGAGAGAGCTGGGCGGCGCACCTGTAGAGGGAGGAGAAGGAATCTTTCACCTCTGGCCTACATCACAGATCTGTGGAATCCTCACTAGTAGCAGATCTGAACAACATTGGGACACATCCCTGAAGATCTAATATGGAGAACAAATTTTCTTCTTTTCTCTTCTGTTTAATTAAATCTTGAAGTTAGAATCTATCTAATTTCTGTTTCCGCAGATTTAATTAATATCGTGTGGTTGATTTAAATTTTGGAATTCAAACGCGAAATATCGGTACAGAATCGATAGAGTTCAGGTAAACTCGATAATCCACGAATCGCATTAAATTCATAGGAGCATGCTAGGTTTTTGTGAATTTGGATTATATGCAATATCCATAAATCGATCCGGTTCACATGGGTTTTTGTGATTCGGTTCACTGAAAATCCCTACAATTACTTCCAGAGATGAGGCTGATGATGAAGATGAAGAGGAAGATGAAGGACTGACTGAAGAAATCAAAGAAGACCGCGCCGCTTAGAGATAGGAGCAAGGGAACGAGACGGCAAAATTGTCAATTACACTGTCTCAACCCGAGATCACTACTGTTATCCAAGATCGGTGGGTCTACATGGTGAATTCTCATGGGAGGCGAGTGCGAACTAGCCCGCCCTGGTTATGAAAACAGGTATCGTCGAGCTGCGACGTTAACTAAAGCACTTATCTTTATTCGCTTTCCTGTTTTATTTGTTTTTACTTGTTTTATTTGGTTTGTTTAAAATTTTGCCAATAAAAAAAATATAGATATTATGTGAGGAAAATCTTTAAGTAATTGAACCCTCTAGCATTATATGCAATGTTTGGAATCGATCTTTGATTAGTTGAGTTGATTTTAGTTGTGGTTGATTTGCCTAAGAATATAGAATACCGCATGATAGGGTCTAATTGAAACTTACACTTGCATGATGTTTGAGTGGATTGAAATCGACTAAGGAAGAAATTTTAACCCAAGTGAGTTTTTGAGCCTTTATTTGTTCATGAGAGATTCGCATGTATGTTTTCGTTTCTCTAGAACTTGCTTTTGTTCTGTTGAGACTGCATAGTGTGCACAAGGATAGAAAATGATCTTAGGCCATCTTTGTTAGCCAAATTATCCCAAACACTGTCCCTTGTAATATTTTTATCCCTAGATTAGCCCCTTTTGAGCCTGTTGTTTTTCTTTCTTGGTCTATGAGATAAGGAAACATTGTAGTTCTATCTTGTCTATGAGAGAGTACTATGAGAAAGGTGATGTGTATCCTGTCTATAGGATTTGGGTGAAATAAGGGTAATTTTTATAAGTGGATGACAAATTCTTAAAGTGGTTTACAAAAGAAGGTTGGGCTCTAGGAAAAAAAATATTTGTGTCCTTATAAGCTCAAATCATTAAACAAAATTTTTAAGAGCATAAAAGGACTAGAAAAAAAAAATTGATCCTTGATTTGTGTTGAAATTTTTAGGAGAATGGTGGATGATGAGAAGATAGTGGTTGGATTTGTTGAGAGTAGCTAACTCAATTGGATTAGTCACTTAGTAACTCAATTGGATTAGTCACTTAGCCATATTTCCCTACCTTTCACAAAAAGCCTACATTATAACCTTATCAAAAGTCCTTTTTAATTCTTGAATTGTGTGCACATTTGAGCAGTGGAGATTTTAGAACTCTTGCAAGCATATGGTGGAAATTTCTTCATACATGTTGTGAGTGCTTTCATTCGAAATCTACGCACTTGTGTGATGAGCGATACACTTTCCTGTGAGTCTTCCGAAGTTGATGAATATCTTATCTCTTTCAATTGCTTGTGTGATGTGGATTGATGAACCTTGATTCTGATGAATCTTGTGAGGCATTGCACTTTCAACTGCTTGAGATTTCTTTCTTCTTTTCTTCGATTGAGGACAATCTAATATTCAAGTTTAGGGGGTTTGATAAGCTCATAATTATACTCACTTATCTATATTTTTCTCCCTTGTTTCAAGTGCTTTATTGTAAATTTTTAGTTATTATTGTGCATGAGTCTATTTTGGAGGGTGTTATGCCTTTGATGGGTGATTTTTGCAGGTTTTAGGCTGAATTCATTGGAAACCCGTACCGAAAGCAGATGATGTTCAAAGGAACAATCACTAATTCTTCCACACATGGAATCCGAGCTAATGGAGCATGGATAGAGAAATATCTTTGAATTAGCTTTCCAACGCAACTGGAATCGGGTCAATCGGAGTTCGGGAGCAAAAGTTATGGCCAAAACCGTGAGACTGCGCAGAAGGGGAACGACACATGCATTTTTGTCGATCGAGATCCTCCCTGTCGATCGAGATAGAGGTCAAAGTTCCAGAATGGACACAAATTCAGCCCGGATTTCGATTTGAAGGCTGTGTCGATCGACAGGGTTTCTGTCGATCGAGACAGAGGTCCGAGAAGGATATTTTTTGCCTGTTTTGGCAGTTTTTGATATTTTAATTCAATACCTAATTATGTCTTTCTTCCCCCTGTATAAATAAGAACTCAACCAACACGAAAACAGTCTTTGTTTTAGCATATTTTACTGATTATTGGAGCTTGTAGATATTGGAGTTTTGGTTTCAAGGTTCCTCTTGTTTTTACAAGGTAATAAATAAATGTTTCTTTACTTTCTAGTCATGATTTGTGGCTAGAACCCTAAACAGATTCTAGGGTTATGATTTCTTTTCTGATGCATGTCTAATTGATATCATTTCATATAACATGGTTTAATTCTCTGCACTTAATTTTATAATCTAGATTAAAAGAAAGACCGAGAGGTGAATTGAGATCTAGGTTTATAGTTAATAATTGATGGACAGAGAGATCAAAATTATTGATAGGAAGAGAAAATTAATTGTGTTTATTTTCTGTAGTGGTGGCAATTCGTGCGGATCGGATCCTTATCGTGTCAACCTGTTATCGATCCGATCCGTTAAGGTCAAATTCATTTATTAGATTATCCAATCCGATCCGTATCCAATCCGAATCTGATCCGAAATTTTTGTATCCTTATCGTGTCGATCCGATAAGCCTCAATCTGTATCCATTATTATCGTGCGGATTTGTGTCGGATTATCGGATCGAATCAAAAACTGCCACCCCTAATTTTTTGTCTCAAAAGGAAGAAACCTACATAGGAATAATTAGATAATTATGAGATTGATTAATTTGGTGTTCTTGAGACCGAGAGGAGATAATCACTAATTAATAATCTAGGATTTAATTGCCCAACCAAAGAATTTAATCCACAAAAATCTATGTTTTTCCCATTGCTGAGTTGATTGATATTTGCATGTTGATGATTAGAATATCTGCCCTAGGATCTGTGTTTTTCTTTATTATTTTCAAAACTCTTTAATTTCTTGCAATTGTTAGCTTTAAACTACAAAACAAAACCCTTTTTCTAAAATCCTCGAACTTCTATGTTCTATTAATTATGACTAGTACTTTGAATTTCTTGTTGCACAGTCCCTGTGGGATCGACCACCTTAGGGTGTAAAAATTTATTTGCTTAACTGCTTTACTACAGTTATTAGCTTTCAATAGACTTTAGATCTGACCAAGTTACCGAGATCTTTACTCATTCATATATCAAGTAGAATGGTTCATCTCATTGTTGATTCTATCAATACATTGAGATGTACCGGTCACACAAAGCAGTCAAGATAAACCACTTATGGAATTGTGTGCCGCAGCCTAAACCGACAGCCAAACCAAAAACTATCTTAGCTATGATAACTGTTATATCTCGCTAGGTCGAACGATCTATAAGATCTTTTATGATCTCTTACACACCGTATGATCTCCCTATCGACAAGATAACTGGATGTGTTTGTTTGGATCGTATGATTGTTAATTCAGACAGGAGTTGTTTATTGCAAGTCATTAATGATTACTAGTATATCAAACATAATGTTTCCCAATATACCAATCATAATGCTTTTATGTATACAATTCCAACAATCTCTCACTTATACTCAAAGCATTATACCATTACTTTCCAGAGTATAACATATGACTATTCTAGTCTAGCTATTACATTTGGTCACTAGGTGGCCAGCATCTACCTTAGTCCTAGGCTACGAACATGACCCTCGTATGCCTTCTGTGGTATGCCCTTTGTAAATGGATCCGCTAGATTATCCTTCGTGTCAATCTTTTCTATTAGCACATCGCCCCTCACTACGATTTCTCGTATGATGTGGTAATTTCTCTCTATGTGCTTTGACGCCTTGTGAGTTCTTGGTTCCTTCGAGTTTGCTAATACACCAACATTATCACAATATACCGTGATAGTCTTAGGCAAACTCAAAACAATATCTAACTCTTGGAGGTAGTTCCAGAGCCATACTGCTTCTTTAGAAGCTTCTGAAGCTGCCACATACTCAGCTTCCATGGTGGATTCTGCGATACATATCTGTTTAGCACTCCTCCATGATACAACTCCACCTCTCAAGGTGAACACATAGCCCGAGGTCGATCTCTTCTCATCCTGATCCGCCTGGAAATCCGAATCCGTATAACCCACAGGGCACAAATTCTCACACTGATTAACGAGACAATATCTTGAGTTCTTTTCAGATACTTGAGAATATGTTTGACAGCAGTCTTGTGCGCCTGTCCAGAGTTAGACTGATATCTGGCCACCATGCCCACGACATAATAGATATCTGGCCTCTTACATAGCATCGCATACATGAGACATCCCACTGCCGAAGCATATGGTACATTAGCCATCTCATCCTTCTCCTCTTCTGTTGCAGGGCAATGTGCCTTAGACAGAGGAATACCATGTCTGAAAGGTAGCAATCCTTTCTTGGCATTTTGCATGCTAAAACGGGCAATCACAGTATCAATATAAGCGGCTTGAGACAAGCTTAACATCCTCTTCTTGCAATTTCGCTTGACTTTAATCCCAAGGATGTATCCAACGTCTCCTAGGTCCTTCATTTGAAACTGTTCGGATAACCATCTCTTTATGTCTGACAACACCTTCACATTGTTGCCGAATAGAAGAATGTCATCTACATAAAGTGCAAGGAATACCACGCTTCCATTGACGCATAATCAGTACACACAACTTTCAGTTTCGCACTGTGAAAATCCATAGTATTTAATCACATCATCGAAATATTTGTTCCATGACCGTGAAGCTAGTTTAAGTCCATACAAGGACTTCTTTAGCTACCAAACAAGATGCTCTTCACCATCCTTCACATAATCTTCTGGCTGCTGCATGTAGATGTCACAACCTTCCTCAAGGTACCCATTTAAAAATGCAGTTTTGACATCCATCTGCCAAATCTCTAGGTCCATATGTGCTGCTATGGATAGAAGAATTCGAATGGATTTGAGCATGGCTACCGGTGAGAAGGTCTCGTCATAGTCAATGCCCTCCTTTTGACTATAACACTTTGCCACCAACCTGTCTTTAAAAGCCATTATTTCTCCTTTCGAACCTTTCTTCCGTTCGTATACTCATTTGCAACCTATGGCCCGAAAGCCAGCTGGTAGCACAAACTTCTGGTATACATCCATAGCGGTAATTGAATCAATTTCTGAATCCATGGCTTTATGCCATTTTTCCACATCTTTGTCATTTACTGCTTTGTCGTTTACTGCTTCGTCGTATGTCCATGGGTCGGTATCATCCAGTCCGTCTTCCGGGATCAAGTCTGAAGACTCTCCCACAAACATATACCGCTCGGGTTGGTGAGGTACCCTCCCACTACGACGGAGCACTGGTATTGCGTCAGCAGTTGGTGCAGATACTTGTGGCTCAAAGCCTTGCACTGGCGACCGTGCATTTGGTTCATACCTTCGAGAGGTACACTCAATCTGCCACGGGATTTTCCCAATGGAAACGCATCATCTTCTCTAATTTCTTGGAGAATGATATCACTTTTGGATTTGTGGTTTTTCACAAACTCGTCCTCCAGGAATCTTGCGTTGGTGATAACAACAATCTTCTGATCCTCAGGACAGTAGAAATAACCACCTTTCGTTTGTCAGGGGTATCTCACAAACATCATTAGCTTGGACCTACCTTCTAGCTTATCAAGTTCCTTTAACAAGACATATGCCGGACAACCCCACACTCTTATCTTTGACACACTGGGCTTTCGCTCATGCCAGAGTTCCGAGGGTGTCTTAGGAACTGACTTAGAAGGTACCAGGTTCAGCAAGTACGCCGTTGTTAGTCACGCGTGGCCCCGAAACAAAACAGACAAGTTTGCATAACTCATCATGGATCTAACCATTTCAAGAAGAGTCTTATTTCTTCTTTCCGCCACACCATTCTGCTGAGGAGTTCCCGGCGTGGTCCATTGGGATGTAATCCCATGCTCTGACAAAAACTGCAAGAACTCGTCACTGAGATACTCACCACCACGATCAGATCGTAATGACTTAATGGTCTTGTTTAACTTCTTCTCTACTTCCGCCTTGAATTCCTTGAGTTTCTCAAAGCATTCAGACTTATAGTGAAGCAAGTAAACATACCCATATCTCGAGTAATCGTCAATAAAAGTGAAGAAATACTTAAATCCTCCACGAGCTTGCGTAGACATCGGTCCACATAAGTCAGAGTGGATCAATTCCAACACATCACTTGCTCGAGACAGACTTGCCTTGAAAGGTCTGGTCGTTATATTTCCCTCTATACATGATTCACAAACTCGATGTGGAACTACTTGGATTAAATCCAACGTTCCATCATCCACGAGTCTCTTGATCCTCTTTAGATTGATGTGACATAGTCTCAGATGCCATAGATATGTAAGATCCTCATCAGAAGATGAAAACTTTCTCTTCTTATTATTAAATGAGTTATATGCAGCATTCACGGAAGATTCATGCTAACAAGTTATGATATAAAGAGAGTCTTTCTGTATCCCATGACAGATAACACCGTTATTGCCATTGATAGTAACATGACTATCAAAAATAAATGAAAATACATCATTTATTAAACAGGAAATAGAAATGAGGTTCCGCCGAAAATTCGGCACATACAAAATGTCTCTTAAAATCATAACATTGTCTTGAAAGCATAATGTAACATCTCCAACTGCTATTGCAGAAACACGAGCATAATTACCCATGGATATTGTCACATCGTCATCATTTAGCTGCCTTGTTGGCCTGAATCCCTGCAAAGTGTAACAAACATGATCAGTAGCTCCAGTATCCACTACCTACGAATGGGTAGAAACAGATTCTAAACATGTTTCCGTTACAAATGCTAATGACGTACCTTGTCCAACCCGCTTGGTCAAACAATCCTTCTTCCAGTGACCAGTTTTGCCACAACGAAAACACTTGCCCTTCTTCCCTGGTGTCACAGTCTTTTTTTTCCTAGAACTTTTCCTTCCAGAGGCTGTCTTCTTGAATTTCTTTCCAATCACCCATTTAGCACCTTTCGACGAAGCAGGGCGACTACTGGAAGAAACCAAGATTGCCTTTTCAGGTTGCATGACTAATTCAGCTGCCATGAGATCACTAAGTAACTCATTAAGAGTGTACTTCTTTTTACTCATGACAACATTTAGTCTAAAGTTCTCAAAAGACTTCGGAAGTGAGTTGAGTATGATATCGACCTGGGCTTCCGCGTCAATACCTCGTCCATGCAATGTCAGTTCATCCATGAGGTGAGTCATGGAAACAACGTGCTCCCTCACTGAGCTACCATCAGTCATTTTACAACTCACGATTTATCTCATGAGCTTAAATCTGACAGCTCTATCCGATTCCCCATAAGTAACTGTGAGACTATCCATAATCTCAAATGCTTTGTCATAGTGCTGATGTTGTTGCTGGAGCACCTTAGACATAGTGGCCATCATGTAGCACTTGACTATATTATTAGACTTGACCCACTTGTCATAGAGGTTCCGCTCCACATCAGTTGACTCAGCAGTGGGGACAATTGGACACGGAGTGTTAAGAACAAATTGATGTTCCTCTGCAACTAGGATATAACCCAAGTTGTGCTTCCATTCCAGGAAATTCGGACAAGTTAATTGATTTTGTGCCAAGATATTGATGACATTATTCATAGACATATCTGAAAACAATAATCGATTAAAGAACATACATGCAGAACATTGAAACAAATATGCATTGTAACCTTTTGATAAACCAATACAATTGATTCCCCCAATTGCCTAGGTGCCTCTACTGCAAGCTCCTTTCGAAGACGTTTATATCAGACCACCTAACCAGACTGCTCTTTGAAGTTCCAGTCTTTAATTTCAATTCATGCCAGGTATTCGCCGGCAAATGAAATTAATAATCGGAGATAAAACTAAGACCATGTTCAACCTATCTGAGCAGGGACATCATTCATGAGTTAGTACTCAGGCAACATCTAAGCATTTGACCACAATTCTAACTCCGGAAGTTAAAAAGACGATTTGTCATACGTACTAGACCCATGACGCATGCCTCTTACAACCTTTGTTATCTCATTTAAAACAATCCTAGAGAACTTATGAACAAATAAAGTAAGCAGACTACGGTCGTGTAGAGGTCTACTCACTTCACTGTCCACTTCTCACATGTTTAAATATTTATTTAGAAATCTCATCTATTAGAACTTATGAACAAATAAAGCAAGCAGGCTACGGTCGCGTAGACGTCTACTCACTTCACTGCCCACTTCTAATAAGAGACCGCATTGTGGAGGTCTTGTTGATTTTAATTAAAAAAATCTTGCTTAGTCTTTTTCTCTCAAAAGGTTCTTATGCGCACTTATTATTTTATGATCCATAAATTATGTCACATCTAAAATTCCATCAAATTTCCCAACATGATTCCAGAATTTATAGACTTAATTTAATACATAAAATAAATCACATGAAGCATGCTTTTAACAGTAAATAATAAAGCAATAACATGCCTCCCTATTATCTACAGCATGCTTTAAAAATAAATAATAAAAGCAGTAGCATGCTTTCCTATTATTTACTAGTGCGCACATAATAAAACACATCATACGAGAATATAATAAATAAAATAAAAAATTATCGTGGCCCCTTGATGCAATTCCATGGGAAATAAAAAAAATTATACCTATCTATTACAAGGCTTTAATTTAAATACAGATCTTCAAAAAGGGCTCCCACTCTTTAATTTAAAATCTGCAATCTTGGGCTTGAAAAATACAACAATTTGGGCCAGAAATAAGGGTTCCAGGCCCATTAGATTGTCAAACCCTAATTTCAGCAGAAACCCTAATTTTCAACATCTCGGGCCACCTTCGGGCTGCCGAGCCCGCGCCCAGCCTGGATCTGAAAATCCTCGCCCTAGCTGCTACAAACCCTAGTGATCACCTAAGTTGTATGTCTCTATTGAAGTTGGAAAAGATGATCTATCTAAACACGTGACTTGTGATCCCTAATACTCCCTCCGTCCCGGCTGAATTGTCCCGGTGACTTTAGGCACAATAACCAAGAAGTGTGAGTGTAAAGTAAGTTGAGTGAAATTAATATTTTATTGTTGAGTGTAAAAAAGTTGCCTTTTTGAGTAATTGGACAATTGAGGTGGGACGGACGAAAAAGGAAAGTGGGACAATTGAGGTGGGACGGAGGGAGTAATAGAAAAGTATCCCACCAAACAAAAGCAAAAGCTTGTCAATTTCTGATTAATAACGAAATTTTATTAGCGGCTGATATTTTAATTAATAAAGTTTAGTTTATTCCCGATTTTAGGGGCCCGAGGACTAATGATCTATTCACTCACATCATTCTTCTCTATCTAATCCATCACTGCAGGCCATATACACATCCTTTAATAATTGACCTTTTATTAAGAGATCTATCTTATAAACAACATTCGTGAAGTGTGGTGTGACTGCATGAAAGATTGCAGCTGAAAGAATAAAA
>JAPKLW010001881.1:70806-97551 GCA_026898455.1 Plectranthus barbatus | reverse complement strand
TATTGTTCAGGTTATAAGTCGTGTATGACTTATAAAAGTGTCATTTTGTTTGTAAATAAATAGAGTGGACACGTGTCGCAAAATGGGTGGTTAGCTATTTTGTTATTCAGTTTATTAGTTACGGGGAGAGAGAAACCCATCTTCTTCTTCCTCAATTTTCTGGGAGAGTTTTTTCAGTGATTTTCTGTGTTTTCGAGAGCTTGGAAGGTAGACTTTGATCTGAGTCAAGTCCTGTATACATACACCACAATAAGATCCTTCCTAACTTTCCGTGGACGTAGGTTGATTAACCGAACCACGTTAAACTCTTGTGTTAGATTCTTGTTTGTTTTTCTGTGAATTCTCTGAGCTTGCATTCGCCATTCTCAACAATTCGCAAATTTTTAAAAGTGATAGATGTATTGTTTCCATTAAATAGGGCAACTTATAATAAATATTTAACAAAAATAAAATTGTTGACCAACTAATTATTAAATGGAAAAATAGCATCTCGAGCCTTGCGATATGCCCTTTTAATATTGGTTGATTGGGACATATCCTTTATCTATTTTATAAAGATTTCTCAAAAAAAAAAAAAAAAAAACAACAACAACATTTTTAATATAATGATATGATCGAATCTGGTGTATTCGTTTATTATTAGATCCCATTCAAATCCAACATCAAATTCACCACCATTTCATTTCAATATAAGTATGCACCAACTCTAGTGTGTCCTCATTGATGAAGGAAAAAAAAAACCATTTCTTACATTTAAAAGTTATCTTACAAAAATAAAAATAATAATAAGAATAAAGATTTATCAAAAGGATATGGGTGGGCCCGACCCGCCACGCAGGAATGCCCTTGCGGCTCTTGGGTTTATCAACCGCAACAGGAAATCGCAGCCCCTCCGCCTGTCCGCTCACCGACGAGCACCTCCCATGCCTGCAGCTGCTGCTGAACTCGCGCATGCAGCAAATGCCGCGCGACCACCATCCAGCCACGCACGTCCAATGCCTCCCACCGTCGTGCGTGCGCACGACTCTCGCAGCTCTGTAACGACCGGCACCGGCCAAAGCCGGCACCACTGCCACCGCAAGGGAGAAGAAATGAGAAACTGTGAGCTGCTGTTCTCGGTGGGATGACCATAGCCGCACGATCTGCAGAGATCTGCCGCGCACAGGAGGCGCGCAACCATTGCCCGCTATTGTCGTCGGTCTGTGAAAGACCTTGCCGGTGGTCACCGGGCCGCCGCGCGCTGCCTGCGCGCGGCCGAGTTTGTTTCCAGCCCACCAGAAAAACACCATCTCTGTGTTGTTCTTGTTCTTCACTCTCATTCGGTTACAGATTGAATAAAAAAAATATACAACAGATCTAGATCAATTACATATTTTCCTATCAATCTAATCGCGGATTTTCTCGCGATTTAAAACAATAACCAGAGAGGGGCCACAAGAACAAAAAAATCCACGACAAAGATAAATTCATCGACGATAAATTAAATAACATGCATAAACTGAATGTCAAAATTTATTTTCCGACAGAGCCATAAAATACGAACCTGGCTCTGATACCAATTGTAGGAACTGAGTCTACAATAGGCGACGTGAATCGCCATTTATTTCTTAACTCTGGATTTGTTTTATGGATATCAAAATAAACACTCTGACAAACAGTAAATGCCCTATGCATGCTCCTATTTAATTTATTTTGTAGATTCAAACGAATACCTCAACTCCTGCAGATTGAATAACGGCGGTGGATCGTTGATGGTGTTCTTACAGATCTAATCTTCTAATCTGTTCCCTTGCTCGATTCGGAAATCTGGTGAGGATGCACTATCTGATCTACACAGCCGCCCACTCTCTCTCAATCTCTCTAGGGCTTATGATTTGAAACTTCAAAACTTATGTGGGAAGAGAGAATTGATCTATTTATATAGATCTGGAGAATAGGCTATTAGGGTTTAATAAACCCTAATGGGCTCTGAACACTATTGGGCCAGACCAGAGATCAAATGCAAATAATAAAGTGAGCCTCCTTCCATGTTCAACCCAGAACATAATTAATTAATAAACATTAATTCATGCCACCAGAGAATTAATGCTGACCTACCCCTTTATTACCACATTATTAGGAACGAGTTGCATTGACGTGGTTAATCCCCATATTTAAGGTTTTAGACATTTATTAATTAATTTAGCGTATGACAATTAGCTGTAATTAATTAATCACTTATTATTCCTGAGTAGTACCACTCAACCCTTATCGCTTATGCTTGAATCAATGATTCAGCCTGCAGGACTTAGCATAACGAACCTCGTGAGCTTCCCAGGGAATGTCATCATCCTGAAACGGATATGGTCATCTAAATCCAGCCTGAGGAAACCCCACACAAACTGCCATTACCCAAGATGCAGATATATGAGTACATGTAAGACTCTCCACCATAGCAAGTCAAAGTGACAGTCAACCCAAGTGTGCCCCTCAGCTTTCAATAGACTTTAGATCCGACCAAGTTACCAAGATCTTTACTCATTCATATGTCAAGTAGAATGGTTCATCTCACTGTTGATCCTATCAATACATTGACATGTACCAGTCATACTAAGCAGTTAAGATAAACCACTTATGGACTTGTGTGCCACAGCCTGCGACAGCCAAACCAGAAACTGTCTCAGCTGTGATAACTATTTATATCTCGCTAGGTCAAACGATCTATACAATCTTCTGTGATCTCTTACACACCGTATGATCTACCTATCGACGAGATAACTGGATGTGTTTGTTCGCATCGTATGATTGTTAATTCAGACAAGAGTTGTTTATTGCAAGTCATTAATGATTACCAGTATATCAAACATAAAGTTTCCCAATATACCAATCATAATGCTTTTATGTATACAATTCCAACAACTTTCTCAGCGGCTGCTGCTGCAGCTTCGACTGCTAGCCGTTCTTTTGATTCAATGTTTTGAATCAACCAACTCTCGAACAAAATAGTAATCAATATTGATGTGCTTGGAACGCTTTAGAGAGATAGGATTTTGTGTGAGGAATAAAACACTTATGTTGTCTGAGAAGATAATGGGTGTCGAACTTGAAGAGACGTGAAGATCACGCAGGACGTTGGAAACCCACAACAACCCAGAAGTTGTGTTAGCAATAGCTCAATATTCAGACTCACAACTGGACCGAAAAACAATAGGTTGTTTTTCACACTCCATGAAACAAGGTTTGATCCCAAATATATCGACTATCCATATTTTTTTTTTATTGCAGTTATGAATTCTTGGCCGCTTCGTTCAGTTGGATGTGAAAAATGCTTTCCTAAATGGTGTCTTGACAACCCCCGTTTTTATGGAGCACCCTCTGGGCTTCGTGGACTCAAGATATCCATCTCATGTCTGCCGCCTTTAGAATGTAATTTCAGCCCCCTCCTATGAGTCCTTCCATATATTTGGATGTCGCGTCTTTACGTGTCTCCGAGATTACAACAAAATCAAATTTTAGCCCAGTAGTATGCCTTGTGTTTTCTTAGGGAATAGTTCTACCCACAAATGTTTTCGCTGCCTTTGTCCTACCACTTCCTGCATATATAATACTCGACACGCCAAGTTTGATGAATCTTGTTTTCCCATCTCCATAAACAGCCCCGAGACTCTTATAACCTGTCTCGCTCTCTCTGAATACTTTGATCATTCCTCAGCTGAATCTTTTTTGGATCCTTTGCCCTCTCCTCCACAAACTAATCCATCACCAAAACCTTGCCCTATCTGCCTGACAGACATAAACCCTACTCCAGTAAGTCCTCCTCCACTTGCTCCTAACCTGCCGCCCGCCGTCGCTCCACACGATCTACCACCTCCACAAGCTCCTCGTGTTCGCATGTATTCCATGAAAACTCACTCACAATTGAGTATTTTAAGCCACGTTATCCAGTTTACATTAACCTTGTTTTTATCTATTCAGCTTGCACGGCACTACTGGAACTACGCGGCATTAAATCGGCCCTTAAAGTTCCCAAATAGATGCAAGCCATGCACGAGTAAATGGCTGCCCTTCATGCAAACAAAACATGGACTTTAGTGCCTCGTTTGTCAAATGCAAAAATTGTTGGTTCAAAATGGGTATATTGGTTCAAAATGGGTATATCGTACTAAGCTGCTTGCTGATTGATGAGAATCAAGGTGGTCCAAAATTTAAGAATGTAATTAAGTCATTTGGACTTAATTAAATTATTGAAGGGTTCAAAATTGAAGAATTTCTTAAGTCATATCAACTTAATTAAATTATTGAAATTGCGATTTATGAGAAATAAAGATGTATCAAGATATCGTTGAATAAAAGAAAAGATTTAACTTGTCTTGATATATCTTAGATATTGATTAGATTTGATTTTTAGCGAGATTAGATTTCTAGATTTATTAGGATTTGATTTGATTTCTTAGTTTGATTAGGTTTTGAGATTTACTTTCTCCCTATAAATAGGGCTTGTTATTCAAGTTTATAATTCAGTTTTCAATTTAATAATATTCATGAGTTTTATTCTCCAATTATCTGAAAGCTCTTGAATTTCTATGGAGTAACTTGAAATTTAATATTGATTTATCAACCGGACTTTCACATCCGTTTGTGGCGTCTTCACCATATTCAGTGTTGTAGAGGCGAGTTGCCTACTGGCCGTAAGGGTTCATTTTGTCCTTACCTACGATTCTTTGAGGGTCAACTTCAAAGATGCTGAATATTCACACGTATTAATTTCGTTAGTCCTGCATTGATAGTTCTTCAGCTTCTTGAGGCGTATATGAGGTTTGTTTGGAATACGTCATTTGAAGGGTCGAATTAGAAGTGTTGAATTTTCATCCATCGTTGTTTCGTTCAAGTTTTCCATTTGAGTTATTTTTGCATCGTGTCAAATCTTTTTCCTAGGCTATGATTCTTATTCCACCCTCTAGGATTGTTTCACTGATGGATTCATTGATCGTTACAAAGCATGCTTAGTCGCTCAGGGTTTTAGCCAAGTTCCTGGATTCGATTTCACTCACACGTTTAGTCCTGTTGTTAAAGCTTCGATTATTCGTATTATCTTGTCTATTGCATGAATTCTTGGTCGCTTCATTAGTTGAATATGAAAAATACCTTCCTAAATGGCGTCTTGACAACCACCATTTTTATGGAGCTGTCTCCGGGCTTTGTTGACTCAAGATATCCATCTCATGACTGCCACCTTCAGAAAATAATTAATGTTCTTGGTCAAGTTCCGCTTGCCTGGTACCAACGTTTTACAACTTTCTACTAACACCTGGTTTCTGTTGTAGCTCTTCAGATACTTCTTTATTCATATTTTAACGATATTATTCTCACCGACAATGACACATCTGCTCTATCCAATCTTATGGTGAGTCTCAATTTTGAATTCTCTACGAAGAATCTTGGTCTCTTGGGTTATTTTCTTGGTTTGGAAGCTTATTATCCCTCTGATCGATTATTTCGTTGCCATACAAAATATGCTCTTGATATTATACTATAGGGATAGGACATGTTTCATGCCAAACCTGTCTTGACTCCGGTCTCTTCCTCCTGGCGCTACAATTTCTAAAGATGAACCTCCTTTGGAAAACCTACTCTCTATCGGTTGATTGTAGGTGCTCCCCAATATCTGACTATTACGTGGCCGGACCTTGCCTACTCAGTGAACACGATGAGCAAATTTTAGCAACATCTAACCGTTGAACACTTTGTTGTTGTTAAAACAATGTTGCGCTATGTTAAAGGGACTATCGGCCTTGGTCTGTCCTTTGCTCCGCGCTCTCCCACTCTCGTGGGATATTCTGATGCTAATTGGGCACGATGTACTGACACTAGGAGATCAACGTACGGCTACTCGATATATTTGGGACCAAATCTTATTTCTTGGAGTGCGAAAAAACAACTTACTATTTCTATGTCCAGTTGTAAGTCTAAATATCAAGCTATTGCCAACACTGCTTTTGAGTTGCTGTGGGTTTCCAACATCCTGCATGATCTTCATGTCTCTCCAAGTTCGACGCCCATTATCTTCTCCGACAACTCAAGTGTTTTGTTCCTCACATAAAATCCTATCTCTCACAAGCGTTCCAAGCACATCGATATTGACTACCATTTTGTTCGAGAGTTGGTTGATTCAAAGGTTTGGCCACAAGATTCATTCCATCTGACGATCACGTACCTGATATTTTCACGAAAAGCTTGTCGCGATTTTAGTTTGAATGATTTCGATCCAAGCTTCAACTGTCATCATTTTCTCTTGCGCGCACTCCGGGGGGGGGGGGGGGTGTCTTAAGATATATTTGATGTTATCATATCTTTTGTGTATCTTTATTTTCATAGATTAGATTTGTTTAGCAATCTATAAATACCTATCTTGTACTTCAAATTCATTGAATGAAATAAGAGATACATTTCTCTATAAAGGCGTTTATTAAAAATGAGCATCAACTTAAATTTTTTAATAGAAATACATTTATTTAAACTCGTATATTTAAATATCCTGAAGCTCAAACTTGTGACTTTTTGATCCAAATAAGGTACTTTCACCACTGTATCGAAATTTTTGTACAAGTTTTTGTTCTATGCAATAAGAGATATTTAAATCTAGATTTCTTTTAGTTTCTTAATCTCAAACTTTAGATGTTACTTTTAATATAATTATTTATTTTTAATACTATTCATAGTCAGTCATTGCATAATTCATCTACCAACTATGGAGTTCACAAATCACAAGGGGCTACGTAGGCTATTATTTAGATTGTAGTGGCTTGTCCTGTCTAATAATATCATCTAGAGAGACAAATCAAAATGGGGAAATTCTATTTGACTATTTCAATCACGCCAATTTCCTAATTACGAAGTAATATTTAATGAATGCCGGCCCGTGATTTAAGAAACAAAATAACACTCCACCCTCCTGCAATATTACTTTTAGCACAACAATCAATAGCATAAATAAAAATAAATTAATAATCTATTAATGAATTTTAATTAATTTTCTATTTTTATAATAAAACTACATATAAAAAAATGAGACTAATAAAATGAGAAGACATAATATAGTTTTTTTTAAGTTTCTATATATTTTTATTTATTGCAAACATTTGGGTGCTCTCTTACTCGTGAGTATTTATATCTTAATTTAATAAATATTTGTTAAAAATAATATCGTGAAACATATTATTTAAAATGAATTAAAATTTCAACTTAATAATATATAATTTGAGAGTTTGTAAACAAACTTATTAAATAATCTTAAAAATATAAAACCATTGGTTTTACAAAACTTATATTTAATAATCTTTTATCGATTTCATTTGTTATAAGAAACTAAATAAATCTCAAGTATTTAATTTCATTTTACGACTTAATTTCAATTTCTGATTTTTTTTCTTTCTCAATTTCAAGAATTTTGTTTCTAACACCTAATTAAATTATGCAATTAATTGTTGTCATTGAGAAAAAAGAGGGTTTGTAAATATGACTCATGAATTCAAAGTAGCTCACATTAAAAAAAAAAAAAAAAAGAAGGTACATTAATACAAAATACTACTTTTTTTTCATATATACATACACAAACTTTAAATTAATTTATATTAGGATAGTTTAGATTGAAAATATGATACATAACATTAAGTTTAAAGACATCACATTTATATCCGATCATATATATATATATAAATAAGTAAAATTGAAAAATAATTGTGGACTGGAATCAGAGATGGTCAAGTTCAGCATCTTGAGGCAACTGGATATAGACCTGCCCCTGCAGCTTCTGATCAGTAGTCGGCAGCGCCGCTTCGCCCTTGCAATAAACGAACAGCACCGTGTGCGACGCCAAACTGAGCACCGACAACGAGGTTAAGACGGCGGCCTGAACAACCATTACGGCCACTGCGGCGCCACATCCGCCAACGCCACTTCTACTGGGTAATATGGAGTACAGCGCCAACAGCATCGCATACAGACCCCAATAGAAGACGACAATCCGAAAGGCAACACCTTTGGCCCCCTTCACCAAACTCGAACTTCTTCCGAGAGCTGAAAACCCCCACTTTGACTCCATCACAGCACTCGCATCCATCAAGATCAGCTCCACCTGCAGAAAAATGGACCCCACCAAGAACACCGCCATGAACACGAAACCCACAACCATGGGATGTGTAGTGTCGGGCTCAATCGTGAACCCTAGCAACGCTAGCCCGAAGAAAAAGAAGCCCATCAGGAGTGCGAAACCGAAGATAATGACTGCAATGACCACCAGGTACGCTATCTTGGTTGCGAGAAGAGGGAAGAAGGAGGAGACGATGGATCTGAGGGAGGAAGAGAGTTTCAAGGGCTTGCTGTGGAATCCGTGGAAGATGCTGTTGGTGGTGGAGATGACGAAGCAAAGGTTGAGAAGGTAGAAGGGAAGGATGTAGAGAAGTTGTGATATGATTTGGGATTTGTCCATGGAGGGGACTTCGGAATTCTGCAGAGAAAGGAGTTGGCCATAGGTAGAGTTAGAGACGGGGTGAAGAGGAGGAGGGGATGATGGGAGCGGCGAAGTCAGAGCGTGGATTATTTTAAAAACCAGGGTGGGGAAGATGAAGAGAGATGAAAGAGCCAAGAAATGGAGGGCGTTGGAGCTGATTATGCGCCAGCTATCAGAGAGGACCCTCAACAAGCTTGGCTTCTGGGCTGACACGATCGTCGATCCGGGAGAGAGAGAGCTAGAAAGAAAATGAGAGAGAGAGAAAACAATATTGCATGGAGTGGAGAAGCATACAGGATGAGGATGTATATATAGATACATACAAATAAATATTAATGGAGAAAATTAATAAAGTTGAAATTGACTATGGTGATTTAATTCACAATCTGATCACAATTCCATGCAAGTCAGTCAAGTTGAATACGTCCTTATTCGAATGCATTTATCTAAAGGTAGAGCCAGCTGACATCTTCAAAAAATAGTAAGCTGGACTTTATGGGTGAGTAAGAAATAAAAAAGAAATTGAAAATCAAATAGAAAAAATCTAAATAATTTTAGTTTTCGGTTCGATTTGATTATTTTTTTCGAACTGAAATAACTGAAATTTTATGTATATAATAACCGAAAAATAAATTGATTATTTCTGTTGTATTATTTTTCACTCAAAATCGATTGAATTAATGCTCACTCCTACCTGAGTTCTCCGTCACCACCATTATTATTGTTGTGCACAATGAGCATCAATATAAGAAAATGCATATATTTAAATACAAATAAATCGTGTTCAATACAGGCTATTATGTGGGCATTTTAAGTACATTAAGGAATCTAAGTATATATTTGTCATAGTAATTTATTAGAATTAGGATGTTTGAACTTTGATTAAGGATCTTGAATTGATATTTGAACTACATTCTTTGTATTAATGTAGGTTTATTTGATTGAAAATATGCTGTTGATAAATTATATTGGATGCTTAATTATTTTGTCTATTATATTAGATTTTTATCACACGATCAGATATTCATTATTGTTGGATTGAATATTGGTTAGGTCGAAATATATAGTTCATTAACGTATTGATTGTTAAAAAGGTTCGACCCAAATGAAATATTATCCTTATATATATAAATATTCAAAAACTACACATATAACATAGTTAAAAGTTGTGGTGGCATTTCAAATACCTATTTTGCTCTACCAGCCCAATAAAATTGAATAAGCCCATATCCACTAAATTTAATGCAATAGACGTTAACTAGAAAGAAACAAACACAATTAAAAATTAATACTAAGAGATAATGATTTATAAGAATGATTCTCACATTAACCATCTTATTATGATAAATTATTTTTGTCCTTGCCAGCCATTTTTTTGCATTAAATATTAAGTGAGACTCTTATCTCGAATTTTTTTTTTTTTTTTTTTTTGATTTAGCTAGATTGATTCTAATATTTCTAGCACGAACCGAAATTATCATTAAAAATTTGCAAATAATTGAAAAGTTTGTTATAATTTCAAAAGTAATAAAAATTTTGATCAAATTTTCAATTAACTCTATATGTTTAATCAATATGGAATACAAAAAATAAATGTGTATTTTAATTTAGGTTGATTATGCATAAATCATGGATGTTGAAGAATCGGTTGAGTGATGATTATAAAGTTGGAGTAGAGGCTTTCATGGAGTTTGCCACGCATAATGCACCTAATGAGATCTTGATGTCATGCCCATGCACAAAATGTGGAAATCTAACGCGTAAGAGTAAAGATGTTGCTAAGTTACTTCTCTTAAGTAATGGTATAGACTTAACCTACAATACATGGATATAGCATGGAGAAAGATCTACATCAAGTTACTCAATGAACCATGGAGATGATTAATTAGGGCATTATAGTGATGATGTTTTTAATTAAGAAACCGGTTGATGTGGTGCATGCTGCATATGAAGAAAATGATGATTCAAATAAGTTTATAGAATTACTCGAAGATGCAAAGAAGCCATTATATGATGGATTTACCAAATTCACTAAGTTATCTGCAATGGTGAAACTTTACAACCTTAAGGCGAAATATAGTTTGAGTGATGCAACCTTTATAGACCTTCTCACTATCTTTGGAGACATGTTGCCTTGTCCTAATGAGTTGCCTCCAACTATAGATGAAGCAAAGAAAACTTTAGGTTCTTTGGGTATGGAATATGAAAAAAATTCATGCATGCTCTAATGATTGTGTCCTATATCGTAAGGAGTATGCATGTCATAAAACTTTTCCGACATGTGGTGCCTCGAGATGGAAATAGTGCAGTAATTCTCCTCAAAAAACGCAATTCCTGCAAAGGTCTTATGGTACTTTCCACCAATTCCAAAATTTCAAAGAATATTTCGTAACAAGGATATTTACAAGGACTTAACTTGGCATGATGATAGGAGGGTTAAGGACGGTCATCTATGTCATCCAACTGATTCTCCCAATTGGAAAGTTGTTGACCATAGATGGGAAGAATTTCAAAGTGAACCAAGACATCTTAGATTAGCATTGTCAGCTATTGGGATTAACCCTTATAGTTTGATGTTGTTGTGCTGCAGTGTAACTACAGAACTATGCACAAGTATACGCAATCGACAAGTAATATAGTCTAGGAGACCAGATATCGAACCCTAGAGAATGTTTAATCAAGCCGTGTACACAATATTGCTTGCAAAATAGGTTTGGTACTCAAACTTAAATGTGCAATAAACTAAAGTGGAAAGCAAACTGAAATGAACAAGATTAACAACCCTTCTGATCATAAACTAATCACAAATAACTAATGACACGTGCAAACAAAGGAAGAGAAACACACTTGAGTTATAGATTTCTAATTTTTCACTGTCCTATATGCTAGAGCATAGGTCTCGCATGAACTCTGAGTCTTGAAACCACACACAAAATGCCTAGCAAGTTTCCACTCTACTAGATCTACACTTTCCTATCATGCATCATATTCCTATGCTTCCATGACAATCAGATGAATAGAATTCAGATCTGGGTTATTTATTAAGTTGTATCCCCTCATATGCCTATGTAAGAAATACAATTGTTTATGACTTCCTCAACCTCATCTCCTTCCGGTTTCAATAGGTGATATTTCTCTATCCACTTCCGTGCTCAAGAAAACAATCATTCCAAAATCATAAACAAACTTAGATTCAAGCAAAAACAACCATTAACATATATTCAAGATCAAATCAAGAATCCACAACCCAAGTGCAAAGTAATTTAGCTCATACTTAAACTAAAAATAAAATAAAACTTAAACATATTCCAGCTATCATTCATTGTATTGGCTCAAATCATATACCAAGAAACAAGAAAACCAGCAACACTGTGCCCAGCTGCTGCTCTTCTCCTTCCTCCATCTGTGCACAACTCCCCAAGTTCTTCCTCTCTCTAAAATGTGGCTTGTTCCCCCCAAAGAATTATCGTGTTGAAATCCCTTTTTGTTGTGCCCTACTTTATCTAAAAAAATGTGTGCTGCCTGTTTTGTCCTTGTATGTTGTCTCCAAAATTCGAGTGACACTTGTAAAGCTAGAAACAGCTCTGAAAATCACTTTTGCTTTTGTGACAGCAAAGTGGTCCCCCCCTGGTGCAGTCTCTCAGCTCTTAGTAATGCCACTCAGATGCTCTAGCATAACAGTCAGCATATTACTCTTTCACTCATTTGGCTTGAAACCTAGTTAATCTCACTCTTTTTCCTTGCAAAACAACTAGAAACAACAAAACAATACTATACAAAACACACAATGCAAACAAAGATAAATACAACACAAAAACAACCTAAAACGAGTTATAATCACTAAAAAGTACATAAAAGACACCTATAAAACACTAAAACAATAACTCCTTTAGGGAGTTATCACCCCCCCCCCCCCCCAAACTTAAGATGTTGCTTGTCCCCAAGCAACAAAGACACAAACAAATGATAAAAACAAACAAACACACAACGACACATAAGCCCTCATGAGATAGTAAAATTTAGCCTAAGCAACATTCCATCATGCCCTCAGCAAAATTGTAAAAAGAAAGACTTAACAAAATAATCCATGATCATCATGAAATTGTTAAAAACATATCTCATCGGTTTAACAAAGCACCTTAATCAAATTTGAAATCCCAAGTTCCAAAAAACAAAGATGCCTCAACATCAGCTAGCACAACTTTTCAACCTGAATCAAGCTATTTCATCAAGCTCAGTGATCATCAATGTTACTTATTTTCACTCTCACTTGACCTCTAACATCTTCTCCACTTATGGAAGCTATGCCACTCACAGATCGAAAGGACTTCATGGCTTGTAATGTAAGTCTAAGGTTAATGTTGGGTAAATATGGTTAAAGTGACTATCATCCAGGAGCATAATTCAACCCTCTTAATCTGGGACTTATTCTAAAGTGCAACATTATCAAAGGAGAAAGACACACTCTAAAAAAATTAAAAATAAAACAAAATATACTTTTTTTCTAGCTTTCTTTTTTTTTTCTTCTTTTTTTTTTTTATTTTCTCTTTTTTTTTCTTTTTTTTTCTTTTATAACATAATACATAATTTTGGCTTTTCAACATTTTCAGCCATACAGCTCATGCCACTGCAATACTTCAGCATTGTTTATTCTAACAAAATACAAAACATCACGACTACAACGTGTAAAGGCGTGTGTGTGTACCCCCCCAAACTTGGAACAAACATTGTCCTCAATGTTTCAGAAGAGTTAAAGATACTCCTGGATAAGGGAGAGTGTATGGATAATTGGCTAAGCATGTAGGAGAGAATGAAAGAAATGACATAAGACACAAAGAAATGTGAAAAGAAGATTTGTGAATGAAATGAAACTGTAGAAGGCTCAAACAAGTGAAAGATGGCCCTAATCATTTCTACAAGTGGCAAAAATCCTAATTTCGCCTCAAATCTGCTATCGGCCAAGTAAGAGGTAACTATTTCACACATATCACAAAACAAAACAACTCAAATCCTGCCAAATCATTGAACTAGCATGATGTAGTTTTAAAAAAGAATTCCATTTTTTTTCAACTCAAATCAGTCATGATTTACCAAGTTAAAAATAGAGATCCGAAGAAAACAAAACATGCTAAACCAAAAACTCTTCATGAAGCCAAAAGATGAGAAAGAAATAAAATATAGCATCATCGGGCATAGAAATGAGCATTGGCTAAAATATCATAAATCAATCAGGCAACCACAACCTAAGACACTAAAATAAAAACATCAAATATTCACACCAACAAACAGACAACTAAAATAACCAAGAAGAACTAACATATTAAGACTAAATATAAAAATAAATTTTTTTTAGTGGAATAGGTTTCGAATTAACCAAATGATCATGAGCCAACAAAGGTGATTGCATTTCCTTTTTCTTTAGCTGCTGCTGGATGAATTTTTTTTTTTGATCTTTGATATTCAGCACCAAATCCCTCTTTCACAGTCCAGCTAATGCTACTCCCATGCTAGAGCATCATAAATTAACTAAAACATTAGATAAATAACATAAATAAAACTAACTAAATGACAGAAATAAAATGAAAGCAGTAAAATTTCAGGACTATCTCAATTACCAAAGAGTCTGAAACTCTTAGATAGCCCAAAGTACCTCTCCTCTTAAGCATCATTCAATAAGGCCGGAACCTTCTCTTTGTCGAATCCTCCACCAAAGTATTGCTTGTCTCGTTTTCTCTTCTTGTAATCAACACAAACATACCCTTCAGTCAAAATCCTCTTTGGAACTAATTCATTAGAGCCATATGTGTCACTTCTCTTTCCTTTGTAGCACATTGTTCAAGGTAGACCAAAAATCTATAAAAAATTAAATTCTTGATTCCAGGATCGAAACATTTGATCAAGTCTTCCTCCATAACTTTATTCACATGATTGACTTGCTGCTGTTCCACAAAGCCATTGCAACCTTCTCTCAGCAAAATCTCTTCCATAGAATTCAAAGAGCTAAACTCTTGGCCCATGTACCAAATATCAGGTGGTTTTGGATTTTTCAAAGGTAATTTGTCATCATCCTCCAAATCAACATATTCCAAATGAGGTAGCAAAGAGTCCAATACCAGCTCTGGTTGTTGAGGGGAAAGAATCTGAAATTCCACCTATGGCAACTCAAGAGATTCAGATTTTTGAAAGTTTTCATATCACTTAGCTCCTCAAGCTCATTGTAATCATTTCCAACTTGTTGTGACTCCATGAACCATTCTTCATGCATTTCCCCAGCAAAAACATCAAACACATCAATTGTACGGCACTCAACCATTTCATCATTTTGCTTTTTCACCCCATGTGGAAAATGTGTTGGTGGAGTTGCAAACTTCCTCTCAGCAGTCATATGCTGCTCTTGTGCTACAACATGAAGTGCAGTCTGTTTCTGTGATTCTTTTTTAGCTTCTTGACCCTGTGCAGGGGAAAATTCCTCTGGTTTCCTGTCACTCCTCAATGTTAATGCTTCGACATGTTTTTTTTTCTGTCCTCTGATTGAAAGTGTCAATTAGTGGTGAGCCTTGAGGTCCATTTCTCAGCTCGGTTGCCAATTTCCCAACTTGCATTTCCAAACTTCTAAGTTAAGCAGCTTGACTTTGAATAAGGGCATCCTGACTCTGACTTATTGCTGCATTTTTTGTAATAAATTCCTTGAGAATATCCTCCAATGAATTCAGCTGCTTCTCAGGTGGTGCTTCAGTTCTTTGCTGATTTTGCTGTTGGAAACCAGAACTCCTAGACTTATGCTGCTCAGATGCTGCAGCATTGTGATTTTCCGACTCATACCATAAAAGATTGGTATAGTTCCTCCACCCTGATTAGCATGAGTTAGAATATGGATCATTCTCGTGGTTCTGCTGATAATTTTGATTTTCTTCACTGCATGCAGATGTTAGATGAGCTGGACACTCTTCAAACTTGTGTGCTTCTCCACAATAAACACATGATACCACCTCCAACAATGGTTGGGGATGAATGTTATGCTCAATACTCTCAGTTGCTGAACCCATTGCTGCTAATGGTGCAGTAATAGCAGTGAGAGCATCCACTTGTAAAATTCCTGGCACTTTTTGAGTTAATGATGGAGCAGCTCTTGGATCTTCCCATTGATAGTTGTTGGATGATATTAGGTCCAGTAGTTCACATGCTTCTTCATAGGATTTGGACAGTAAGGCTTCACTTGCTGATGCATCCAACATCATCCTTGAGTCTAAATTTAGCCCAAAGTAGAAAGTCTCAACCTGAATGCAATTAGGAATCCCATGGTAAGGGCACCTTTTTAGCAACTCTTTAAACCTTTCCCAAGCTTCACTCACATATTCATCCTCTTGCCTAAAATACATGATCTCATTTCGAAACATGGCAATCTTTGCAGCTGGAAAACACTTCATCATGAATTTTTCAGTCAACTCATTCCAAGTGGTGATAGAATTGGGTGGAAATGAGCTCAACCATGATCGGGCGTTGTCCCTCAATGAGAAAGGAAATAGCCTCATTCTTAGTGCCTCTGGACTCACACCTTGCAGCTTGAAAGAGTCACAAACTTCTAAGAAAGACCGCAAATGAAGATGGGGATCATCGGTGGATTGGCCACTGTTGGGAATTATCCCTAAAATCTTCCTTAGGACTTATTTGTAAAAGGTTTTGTTGGATCAAACCTTATCTAGTTGGTCGATCATTTGCTGAAATCTAGAAAGTCTAACGCAACTTGTAAAAGTCCTGTATAAGTTAAACATCGAGTTGTAATAGACTAGTGTGCTATGAAGAATCCCTAGCAGAGAAGATAAGATGACTCGAAAGGTCAAACTCACAGACTGCTAGAGAAGTTGGCAAACAAGAACGTTAGAATGCTAAGGAATTAGCATTCGCACGTTTCAGCAATCAATGAAGAATCACATATAAAACAAGTCAAAGGATCTCAAGGAATATTCATTTAGCAACGTTGAAGCCGAGCTGCGACTCTGACAAAAAGGACGCACAATGGACGAGACTTTCCCTAAGTAGTCTGGGAAGTACATCTCCACCCAGAAAGGCGTTCTACCAGTTTAATCCATTCTTGGAGAAAGAAGTCGTTGTGTCTAACGGGTATGGAGATTCAAAGTTTTGAATCTCCAACTATAAAAGGCAGAATTCAAGAACTGGATAGACTACTGCTTTTACAAATCTACAAGTGCTCTTATCACTTTACTCACGAACGCTCAAGCTAAAGATTTCCTTGACAAAAGTGATCCTTAAAAGTAGTCAGTTGAGAGCCATCTTAAAGTCAATCTGAAGACTCTCAACAACCTGTGGTGTCGTTCATTGAAGTACTGACACTCCATTGAAGATATTCCTGATTGCATTCAAGGATATCTCAATCATTGGGATTCATTTCTTTTAGAAAGGAATCCAACAGTCACTCTTGAAAAACTGTGACTCACACGGGCATTAGCCGCAGACCTATTAAGTTCCGAGGCAAACTATAAACGCCTCATTAGCAAAGGACAAGTTTTACGAAGGTGCGCCCTTGACTTGCCCAGAGCTGTGTTCGGAGAAGTTCAGATTCACGGAGGATAGCTGTCAAGTAGCCAGGCCGAAAGCTCACTGCCTACTTAACTGGAAAGGCGATTCCTTGTACTCTGTATACTTTTCTAGTGAAATTCTTAGCGATTCGGCTAAGGAGTGGACGTAGATCTATTTGATCGAACCACTATAAATCCTGTGTTCATTTACTGCTTTACTTACTGTTTTATTAGTTTACTGTTCGAAGGTTGATTTAAAACCTAGCAACAGAGTTGCTAGTGTATATCTGTAAACTAACATAAACAACTACTTGAGCTAAGAAAACATTTTGCTGACAAAGATATTAAGTGCAAGTGACATTAATCTATTCCGCTGCATTTCGTGTTAGACTTTAAAACACGACGACTCTGATATTTCGGGACCAACGTGTGGTATCAGAGCAGGAGGTTGAAAAACCGACTGCTTCTGAGTCGCTTTAAGACCAGATCTATCGCTTTCCTTACACTTTTATACATTTTTTTCTCAGCTCAGGAAATCACTCAAAGAGCATACAAAATGATGAACCACTCCATTGGAGAATATGACAGAGAGAACTTCTCATCCTGGAAGAAGATGGCTCTCATACAACTTCAGAGCATACACCCTGAGATGGCTGACATACTGTTAAGAGGTCCTATCCAGATTATGAAAGTTAACACTTTTATAGGACAAGGACGTGCTGAAGATGCTGCTGGAGGAGAACCAAGACCTCCAAGACCTGAAATGGTTCCTAAACCATTTGACGAATACACCAGTGAAGACAAGAAGAGAGCTCAACTAGAGCATGTGGCAAAGAAACTTATTCTTGACTCTCTTCCAAAATTGATGAAAGAAAAGGCGCTTGACATGGAAACCGCTAAAGAAATGTGGGACTACGTGTGCGAATCCTCTCAGGAAATGGATCAAATGAGACGCAACAAACTGCAGGTAGCCGTAGATAAGTACGAATCTTTTTCTATGCGTGCAGGAGAAACTATTCAAAACATGGAGGAACGCTTCAACACAAAAATTGGAGAACTAAGGAGTCTTGGAAAGAAGTATGACAATGGAGAAATGAACAATAAAATCATCTCCAAACTCTATCCAAGAGATGACTGGTTCGCAAAAGTAACAAGCATGAGTGAGAAAGACCTCAACAAATTGACTACATCTGAGGTATTTGCTCAACTCAAAGATCATGAATTTATAATACAGCAGTCAAAGAAAAATGAAACAGCTGTAGCACAAGCCGCTTCCACTTATGCTGGAAACTCTGAGGACTTAGCATATTTCGCTAAGAAGGACTACAACAAATTCAAGCTGAAAAGACCTTACTATAAACCAGAAAGAACCACTCCAGCATCCCCCTTGAAAGAAGGAACTTCCAGTGCAGGTACACCAGCAATTGATCTAAAGATCAATGAACTGGAAGAGCAGATGAAGAAAATGCAGAGAATGCTGAATGAAGCAAAAGCCGAAAAGGAAGTAAAAGAAATTACATCATCAACTTCTAACCGCTCTACAGAGCGAAAAATTAGAACTTGCTTTGAGTGTGGTTCTCCAGATCACTTGAAGCATGATTGTCCGAAGGTCAGCAAAGAGGAACGAGATCGCCTAAAGCAACAATTTGAAAGACGCGCTGCTAAAGCCGTAACCAAGGCACTGCTAATCAGGACAGAGATTGCTGATGAAGAAGAGTTCTATTGCTCATCAGAAGAGGATGATAGCGAAGAAGCCTTGTTTGTACTAATGGCAAACATCTCTGAAGATCAGTCTGCTGATGCGAACTACGATGCTGAGGAAGCAAATGAATCAGCTCTAGCTGCTGAGGAAGCAGAGGTATTGTCCACTAACTCATCTAGCAACCAAATTATAGACAAATCGGAGGAATCACATTTCGATTCCGAACAAGATTATCTAGTGGAACTATCATTAGAATTTGCAAAAATGTATGAAATCAAAAATGAGATTGTGGGAGAAAATGCTTCATTAAAACTTCACATTACAAGTTTAACCGAGGAAGTCGAAAGACTAAGGTTAGATAGTGAAGAACTCCTAAAATTAAAAGAAGATTTCTTACAGTTATCAGAAAGATTTCAAACATTAGAAAAGGAAAATCAAACATTGAAAAACAAACCAAAAGAGGATTGCATTTGCATGTATGCATCCAGCAGGGCTGCTCTCAATGCCCTTGTAAGTAGTCAAAGACATCACTCTGATAAGTCTGGACTTGGATGCGAATCATCAAAAAGAATGTCAAAATCCAATGATAATTCTTTTATGCAAAATCCAATTTTGTTTGTAACTGCGGGGTATAGCTCTAATGAAAAAGGTAAAGGAGTAATGTCAGCTGAAACCTTGTCTGTTAGAACAAAGGATAAACCTCAGCAGAGTATGTTCACTGAAGCTCAGCAGAGTTCTGCATCAAAGAAAGCCAATAATTCATCTGCTAGATCCCAGCAGAGGACAGAGTATGCTAAGCCTTTAACCAATGGACCTCAGCAGAGGATCCTGAAGACAAATGCTGAACGCAACTCTAAGCCTCAGCAGAAGATCCAAAAGATGAATAATAGGCAAGTATTTGATAGACATCAGCAGAGGAACTCAAGAGCACACACTAAAACTTACTCAACCAACTCCAGGAGTACTGAGCGTTCCAATTTCAACGCAAGGATAGTACATCCTAATTTTCATCAGAGAAGGCCTACACAGTACAATGCTGTGAGACCCAGCTACCCGCAGAATATACTGCATAAAAGGAATATCTATGCAAAGCCTGAGCCCATTCCACATTATTCTTCAAAGGCAGGGACGACTAAATTCACTCATTCATCTAGAAACAGAAATTTTATGCCAAAAGTCAAGAAAGTGGTGAATAGTGAAACCAAGACAAAAGTCTTGAAAATCACTAAGATGTGGGTTCCGAAAGGAACAATGCTTCATGCTAATCCTGCAGGACCCGACACTAAACGGGTACCTAAATTTACTTGATTTACTTGCAGGAACAGGACTCCATAGCTACGGAAACATGTATATCCAATGAATGGGTCCTGGACAGCGCTTGCTCTGCTCATATGACCGGGAATGAAGAACTATTCTGAGACATAAGAAGATTATTCAACGGTCCAAGAGTCAAGTTCGGAGACAATAGTGAAGGAGAAGTCGTTGGACGAGGCTGCATTGAAAGGAATGGCTTGAGAATCGTCAACGTAGCGCTTGTCTCCAACCTGAAGCACAACTTGCTCAGCATAAGTCAACTATGTGAAAATGGGTATATTGTATCTTTTAAAAATACTGGCTGTACTATTGCTGATGCTATTTCAAGAGAAGTAAAGTTACGAGGGATCCGCAAGGGTGGACTATATATTGTCGATTGGCGAAGTGGTCTACAACATTCATGTTTTCTAGCTCTCAATAAGGAGGAAACAACATGGCTATGGCATAAAAGGTTCAATCACTTAAACTTCAAAACCATTAACTATCTTGCCAAACATAAGCTTGTTGTAGGTCTACCAAATAGCACCTTCCGCAAAGAAGGAATATGCAAGTCATGCCAACAAGGAAAGCAACCCAAATCATCCTTCAAGTCAAATCCTGAAAAGGGGACATCTCAAAGGATTCTGGAATTGCTTCATATGGATCTATTTGGCCCAGTCACGCCACCCACTGTAAGTAAACGTCTATATACACTGGTGGTGGTTGATGACTTCTCCAGGTACACATGGGTACGCCTATTGAAGACGAAGGACGAAGTTAAGCTTATCCTTCCGGAGTTGATTCTCAAAGAACAAAACAGTAAAGAAGTTACTGTAAAGAGAATTCGATCTGACAATGGAACAGAATTCTGTAACGGAGCGCTGATGGATTTCTGCGCTGAAGCTGGAATATCACATGAAAAATCTACAGCACGGACTCCTCAACAGAATGGTTTAGCAGAAAGAAGGAATCGAACGCTGAAAGAAGCTGTTCGCTCAATGCTAGCAGACTCGAAACTTCCTACTAAGTATTGGGGTGAAGCAGTCATGACGGCCTGCTACACACAGAACAGGAGTGCTATCACGAGCAGATTCAACAAAACTCCTTATGAAATATATCACGGTCGTAAGCCTTCTATAACTCATCTATGTGCTTTTGGTTCCACATGTTATATTCACAATAACGGCAAAACTAAACTTAATACCTTCTCACCTAAATCTGACGAGGGTGCACTTCTTGGATATGGACACCCCACTCATAAAGGTTACAGGGTATTAAATAATGTTACTGGCATTGTGGAAATAACATGCAATGTTATTTTTGATGAGTCTACTTTAGTGCGCAGTGAAAATAAAGAAGAAAAGATTAGCAATCATGAGACTGATGATGTCAATGATCATACATTTCTAAATTCTTTCGAGAATATAAGTATTGATCCGACTAAGTCTATGACTGAATGCAATCCAAACGCGACGCACTCAGCAGGAGATCAAACTGCTGACAAAGCCAGTGATGCTAATGTTCATGCTGAGGCCAAATCAACACACATCATAAACGAAACAACTATCCTAGAAGTGATTAATGATGAAGACGACGAAGGAACTCCAAATCTAGAGAGTGATGCTAAGACCGATGCTTATAAAGTTACAATCAATGCTGGAGTTGCTGCTCCCTTGGAAGAAGTGGCCGATCAAGCTGCTACAGAGCATCTGAATGCTGAAGCACCCACTGCTGAATTACCAGTAGAAGGTCCAGAAAATGATGAAGGAAATGCCAACATTCCTAATGCTGAGCACCAGACAAATGATGAAGGGAACACTTCAGCAGATGACGATCAAGAAGAAATACCAAGTGCTAAAACTCAAATCAGGCCTACGTGGTTACGCGCTCATCCTCCAGAAGGAATTCTTGGAACATCAATGACCCTTTATTAACAAGGCGAGGAAATGCTAATGCAATGTTAGCGTGCTACATTTCCAGTGAAGAGCCCAAGAAAGTCGAAGAAGCTCTGCTAGACTCCGATTGGGTGAATGCTATGCAAGAGGACCTTGCAGAATTCACAAGAAACAATGTGTGGGAGCTAGTAGACAGGCCAGAGCATCAGAGTGTGATAGGCACTAAATGGGTATTCAAAAACAAGAAGGATGAATCTGGCACAGTTGTAAGAAATAAAGCAAGACTCGTAGCCAAAGGATATAGACAATGCGAAGGCATTGACTATGATGAGACGTTTGCTCCGGTAGCAAGACTGGAAGCAATTCGCTTATTTTAAGCATATGCTGCGTATCACAAATTCGATGTGATGCAAATGGATGTGAAGAGTGCTTTTCTCAATGGCGAGCTCAAGGAGGAAGTTTACGTTGAACAACCACCAGGATTTGAGCATGGTAATCAAGTCTACAGACTCAAGAAAGCACTGTACGGTCTGAAGCAAGCACCAAGAGCATGGTATGGAACATTTTCAAAGTTCTTGCTATCTAATGGATTTCAGAAAGGGAGGATAGATCAAACTCTCTTTCGCATCAAAGATGGAGATAGCATTCTGCTAGTTCAAATATATGTCGACGATATAATTTTTGGATCGAAGAATCAAGATCTATGCGATAAATTCTCCGATCTCATGACCAGCAACTTTCAAATGAGCATGATGGGAAAGATGTCTTATTTCCTTGGATTACAAGTTCAACAATCCAGAGAGGGGATCTTCATTCACAAGAAGAAGTATACTCGTGACCTTATTGCAAAATATTGTCCAGAAAAGACTAAGAGCCTACGAATTCCTATAAGCACAACCTGCATTGCTGCTCTTGAAAAAGAAGGAGAAGATATTAATCCTACTCTGTATCGCGGAATCATAGGATCTCTGCTATACCTCACTGCTAGCAGACCCGACATATCCTATGCAGTAGGACTATGCACAAGATATCAAGCTAATCCTAAGAAGTCACACTTCGACACTGCTAAGAGGATTGTTCGCTACTTGAAGTGCACAGAAGGACTAGGAATCTGGTATCCTAGAGCCGATAGCCTTTCTCTCAATGGATACTCAGATTCAGACTTCGGAGGATGCAAGATTGATAGGAAGAGCACAAGTGGCACGTGTCAATTTATGGGACACAAGCTTATAAGCTGGTTTAGCAAAAAATAGCATTCTGTTGCCACTTCGACCACCGAAGCAGAGTATGTGGCAGCTGCTAGTTGTTGTTCACAGATTATCTGGATAAAACAACAGTTGGAAGATTATGGTATTACTCCTGAATGCGTGCCAATCTACTGTGATAACAACAGTGCGATGTGTATTACAAAGAATCCCGTTCATCACTCCAGAACGAAGCACATTGATATTCGTCACCACTTCATCAGAGATCATCAGGAGAAGAAGGACATAGATGTTCAATATATATGCACTGAAGATCAAATTGCGGATATCTTTACAAAACCGCTTCCGGAGTCACGATTTAAGGAGTTATGTATTAAATTGGGACTTATGGAATTAGACGAGACTTTGGATGAATGAAATATGGTTTTCATTCTTTCGGGATTTCTTGAAGACTTGATATTCAAATTATGAGGATGCTCATTATTCAGCAGAGCACTTATGGTTATTTTGCAGAAGATGTTAACTATCTTGATCACTATTACGGATTTATGTGATCTATGCAATTCATACTCAAGTATGTGTCCAGAAGATGCAGATAATGAGAAGATAACTCTTCATTTATAGCAAAATGATGGAAGAACGTTCATCTTACACCCTTTCAGATCAAAGGGAAGAGAAAGAGTGGATACAAACAGCGAAGAGAGGAGTACGTACATAATAAAAAAAAACAGAGTACTTTCAGATTTCAAATTACAGACATCACATGGTACGAGGATCTCTTGGAAAGAAGTCGGATGGACGAAGGGTCGATGGGCCAACAGCAAGATCAGGAACAGTTTGCTCCAGCAGCCAGCTAAGCTGCATTCCATTTGACAACCCGGCGCTAGGCCAGACGGTGACAACTTCCTTCACCTGGTCAAATACAAGCTTCGCCCAATTGGCACGGAGCCATCCATCGTCGACCACCATCATTGCCTGCCAGACACCCTTGGTGAGAGATAGTTCCTCGTCGGCGTACATTCCGTTCACCATCCCGTTACAGATGTCGTACAAAATACCGTACTCAGGACGAAGGCCTAGTGGCGACACCGTGGTGGAGAACTCGCCCCAATATCCTCTCTTCCAACGCTTCCAACAAGAGAACTCTGGCGCCACATCACGAGAACGATAGTTGTAGATAGAACTATCATCTTTGGGTAAGTTGAAGTCTCGAGCAAAAGAATCAACGGTCCACTTCACCAAATGATCATTCAAAGTACCGAAGATGGTGTCACCCTCAACTTGCGCTTCACTGAAGAATTTCTGAAGTGCCTCTCGATGGAAATGCTGTGGGGTAACCGTAACATATCTATCAATGCCAGAGGATACCAATTTCTGCATCACCACATCCGGAACCCTGGGATCACTCGCATAGCAGCGACGAAGGTTCTCCTCACAGAAGATTGGATTACGGCTAATGGTCAAGTGATACATGGGAGAATCTGGGGAACTCGGATTAGAGTTAGACGAAGCAGGGGATTCGTGGTGTGACATGCTTGAAGAAGGAGAAGACATGTTCTAAAGATTTATGGAAAGGATGTTAGAGATGAAGTGAAGTGAGTCTGAAACGTCTACTTATAGACGAATGGCAACCACCATATTAATGACGGTCTGATCCATTGAGAATAGGAACGTCATGATTCAACGTAATGATTCACTACGTTGGACACTCAATCGTCACCTCGGAATTCCAAACGCTGTGACGATAGGAAGCCTCAGATCTAATCCAGTGCATGGCTCGAGAATCATAATAACTTCTTCAGAAATGATGACTCTCTATGATTAGACTTTCACTATTTCATTTCATCATTTATCTGGAGTTTATCATGTTCAGAATTAAATGTTCTCATTTCCAGCAAAATGGTTTGAACAATCACACTTGAACTTGAATTTCAAGGAAATTCAATGCTGAAGAGGATGAATGAGTCCAAGCTCTCATTCTATCTATGAGAATATTTCTTAAAGGCGAATATTCATTATCAATTCTGGATTACGAAAGATGACAATTACAAGAAAAGGACTGCTACATCATCAAATACATCATTTCTGCTGAAAAACTAACTACGAGTTTTCGTGAAGACTACAAAGAAGGAGAATTTAGAGCATTTCTCAACCGCAGTTTGGGAAATGAGCTCTCAAGGGATAGTAATCAAAACCCATCAAAGGAAGTCCTTCAGAGACCAGATGCGGAAAGGACTGCTCAAGCAACCAACTTAGCTGCATGCCAGTTGGTAGAGGAATCTGAGGACAAAGATCAATACATTTCTTCACTCCATCGAAGAAGAATCCAGCGCAATCAACATCCTTCCTTTCAGCATCAATGGCCATCAAGGGTCTCCAGATCCGCTGATTCATCACATAGTTCTCAGCAGGGACACCAAAGGTGACATTGCTCACAATGTCAAAGATGACCCTATATTCCTCCTTCAGATGCAGACACGAAGGCGAAGGTGAAAACTCATATTCAGCAGACTGCCTCCATTCATCCCAGTAACGGACTTCTGGAGCAGTAAGATGGTGGAACACGTCCATGACCCGTACTGGACCTCGTGGAAGACCGAACTTATGAGAAAACAGATCAGGAGTCCAGCAGACTACTTCATTGTCATAGCAACTCCAGATAGCATTATCCTCAACCCTACCTCTGAAGATAAAGGTTTGAAGAGCCTCCTTCTGAAACCTTGACGGCATAGTTGTCATGAATTGAGTTAGAGAACTCTCATGAAGAGCACCCATCACAAAGTTGGGAACACGGCAGTTACTCCCATATTCGAAATACAACCCTGATTCATGGAGAATCTGGTTGCGTGTGATAGTCAGATCACTAGGAGATCTTGTTATGTTATACATCCTTAGAGCAACAGAGAAAGACAACGAGCTATTCAAGAAAGAAGAGAAGATGAAGTTCAAGAAGGCTGGTTGAAAGATGAAGTTTAGGATGATAAGTGCACTGCCATTTATATCCAGGTCATGACACTATTCAAAGGGCGAACACTCATCCAAAACGTCTTATCGAATAAATTCAAATCCAGAAGAGCAAAAGTCGAAGAGCCTCGATAAAGGGGGAAGCGCCACCTGTTATGATAAAACTACATTCAGCAAATCCTTCTACATGGATTTACTGACGCTCTATTCCACGAAAGCTTAAAAAGGATATCAAAGGATTGCACATATCTTTTGATCCAGACAGACATCTACCGTCTTAAATATCACTTGAAGATTATACGTGGAAAAAGATAATTTACGTCAGACACAACTTCAGATGTTGAGATATACATGCTAGCATAGCAGAGACGTCAAAAGGTGTAGAAATTCAATACATCTTTTATTTATCAACAAGATGATATTACAAGAAACAGGGGAGATTCGAAGACAACACTACATTCAAGATTCTAGAAGGAAGAAGGTCTAAACGGAAAGAAGTCCCCAGTCACAAGATTAGTTGGCCCTTCAGCTAAGTGAGAAAAACTTCGCTCTAGCAGCCAACTAAGTTGCATTCCGTAGAGAAGAGGCACGGCAGGATAATACTCGACGCAATCTCGAACGCTGTTGTAGATATAACCAGCCCAGTCTACTTCGGCTCCAT